>NTHP01000314.1:588848-629881 GCA_003416845.1 Oplegnathus fasciatus | reverse complement strand
AAAAAAATACCAGGCGACAAATGAATATACAGAGCAAATGACAAAACATGAGGGGGAATAACTGACAGATGAAAAGACAGAGGATGTGCAGCTAACAGGCAAAACGCGCCGGTACAAAGCCGCGCACACCTTTGAGAGCAAGAGTTTGTTTTATTGCACTTCTCCCGGGTTGCATCTCCTGTCGATTTGCAGAAAAAGAAGGGGGAGGGGGGGGGATAAGTGAACATGCCCTGTTTAAGAAACAAACATGCAGATTAGATGGGATTCTGACAACACACAGCTCAGACTGCACGTCCCACAGCTCGTATCTCAACAGTGAAAAACAGAGGGTTGAAAAAATCCACTCAGCGCGGTTGACAACACTTACCGTCACTCTGCAAAAAGTAAATGCAAATAATGAGGTGGCATCTGGAAATAAAGAGCGGAAGTTAAGACAAACTGATACCAACTCTGGCCCGCTAAAGACCCAATGGGTGACGCTAAAAATCTTTATTTAGACGTTCCAAGGGTATAGACACATATACAAATCTACACTGTGATAAACCTGGATTTTTTTCTTTTTTTTTTGACGGATTTGGCGCACTCGGATTATTATTTTTTATTTCTAAAATAGAAATTAAACCCCAAAAAGTCTGTCTCCATGCACAGCGAGGCACAGTGGATTTGGGCGTAGCCAGCAGGAAGCCTTTCTAAAGAAGAAGGGGAAAAAATCAGACCTCACAAGGCACGTGTAACAGTTACTTCAAGTGCGGGGAGTTGTCACCTGTTATGTGGTACCAGGCTACATGTCAGCAGCGGCGCTCACAGCCTCCACTCACTCACTCACTCACTCACTCACTCAGCCACCTTCCAGGATGCTGCTCCACTGTGGACTCTAACAGCAGGCCTGCAGCAGCTACACTGACTGAACACACCCGGACTCACCTGACACACACCTTCTTATTGCAGCTGGACGCACACCTCCTCAGCCCGGGAGGAACCTCACGCGACAACCACGAGCCCGTATGGAGATGGGACATATTTTAATTTGGGAACATTATGATTCCACTGAATCATAATAATCATAATAATCATAACTGAATATCATTTATACTGTGGATCATGTGTGGAATCATCTACTGGTGGTTGTTTAATCAGTTTTAGACATTTCCTACTAATAAATTGCGTCACCTGCTCAACAAACAACAAACAAACAAAAACAAACAAACAACAAAAAATATATTTATGTACAATTTTATGTTTAATTTCTACTATGCTATATGGTCATAGATTCAAAAAGTCAAATTGCAGTAGAGGCTTGTTTCTGTGAGAACCTTCACTTGTGTCACGTGTGCCATGTCAACAACTAAATCCCTTACACACAGCATCAATAAATAAATAAACAAATAAATAAATAAATAAATAAAGTTTCAGGTTTTTTTTTAAATTTAAATCTTGACCTTTTTAGCCAATGGAGTTTAAAAAGTCACGTGATGCTTAATTTGATAGTGACGTCGGGGAAATCCAGGAAACGCAGGTAAATGGCAGCGTTTTTGGGTGTTGCGCATTTTAAACCAGTTCCAGCCCCTTTCCTGCGGCTGCGCCATAAATCGGTCGCAAATGCATGCTGATTAATCCGAGAATATCGCGATGGTTTTGCAAAGTTCGTGGCAGGAAGTTCACATAGAGAGAATGCGCTCACTTTGCGCGGATCTCGTGATGGATTTATCCACGTGGACGCTGATGGGAGCTTCAGACTGTATGAAGGCGTCTGGTCAGCAGAAGGTAAACTGTCAGCTGCGTCTCTCACGTTACACCACAAACATAAACACGTCCTTTTATACTGTATGAGGGGGTTCAGTGTCGCCGTGGCTTGTTCACTCTGAATTATCAAGTTCCAGATCCTCCTAGCCTTCTTGAAGGAGGCCAGAGGTTCCCAACCTTGGGGTCGAGACCCCCCAACAGGTCTGAAGATAAGTCTGAAGGGTCTGAGCTGATTAGGGATAAGAAAGAAAAAAAAACACATTTATGTGACACAACATTACATTATTTTTTTTGTTTTGTGTGAAATACTGGTTAGTTTGACCTCTTGGGGCCTAAACTAATTACTCAAACCAATCTGAGAAGCCAAAATCACTCTTCAGTTGAGCTGCTCACAGGTCACACACATGTGAAACTGGTGACAATGGGTCACAAATAGACACTGACACTCCTGAAATTAAAAATATTTGAATATTTAAGGATTTTTCAATGAAGTAGACAGAACAGATATTTTTTTTTATCAGACAAATAATTATTATTCAAAGTATTTTTATATGTCTTAAAATGTGTCTGGGGAGGATCTTTAAGTGGTCATGAGCCAAAAAGTTTGGGCACCGCTGCTCTAGTCTGTGAGAATGAGCTATAACACATTAGAGAATAAAAAGCACATAACTGTTGACTTTCTGGAGGAAGAGTGTGAGCTTCTCTAAATTAAGAATTAGTGTTCTTGCACCCAGTGAACCACTAACGAAGCTCCCCGAACAATCAGAATTATTTCCTCATCACCTCTGGACCAGTGTGAAGTAATCTTTATGCTACACTTTAAATGCTCTTCATTTTCTTGCCCAATTTCCCCACTCTGTGAACTGTAACAGTACATAGTGGCAGCGTCCCCACAGGCCTGAACATTACATGCTTGCTGTGCATCAAATCTCCCCGGCAGCCTCATTATTCCATTCTCCTCCACTATCCAAGGTTGATCTAATCACCAGATCAACAAGCGGGATGTGTGAGAGAACAAATAATGGAGACAAAATGAACAAATGATTAGTATGCTGTGAAAAGTACAATACGTTTCTTATTTAGCATTTAGATAACTATCTATCCTGAGGAGCAAGCTTCAAAGTTGAACTCAGTTTAGGCGAGGGGGATTAATTCTCTCTACTGCATGCTTCATTGAATCTCTCATTACCAAACTTTGTCTGTATTGATGTTAGATTTGATTGAAGATTAGAGCATTTAGCAAATCTTGCTTTTCCGCGTGTATCAGGCTTTTTCAAGCGCGGCACACCGCTCGGTGGTCAATACCCTCACTTTTATCCAGTGTCTGCTTCATTTAAACTTAATCAACTCCATCAATGAACTGGAACAGCGAAACGTCCCCTGGAACAATAGCTTTTGTTGGATAATGCTTTGGTCTTATTCCCAACCGGGTGGCGATAAACCTAAAATTACACTATGATGAACTATTTCAATCAATATGATAATGGAAATTGGCTTGGGTGACTCTTTGCAGGGCTTAAGGAGGCAGGCTAAAGCCTATGTGACATTAATACATCTCCATGCTCTCTCCTGCTGTTGCAACCCCCTACCTCACTTTATTGTCCCATCTTTTCAGTGACATTGACTACACCATATTGCAAAGCGCCTGCTAGTTTAATGATCTATCTGCACCAGGGAATGCTTGTGCCGAAATGGATGCACAAGCTGACGGTCTCATGCATTGTTTTCCAACTAAATTATAGGCTCTATACTTTGTTTCCTGTAGTGGCTCAGCGGGGTGTAGATCAATCATTGATGGCACTGCTGTAAAGCAGCTACAACGTGACTTTTGCTGCTCATTTGGACATTTTGTCCTTGTGTGGGATCCAGTGCCTGTTATAGGCTACAGTTCATCATATTTATACTGCTACCAAAAGACCAATTTCACAAGCCTTAGCAAGGAAAACGCATGCTTCCCATCTGTTGCATACTAATAAATATGCCACCTTCTGGGACAATCCAGGAGTGATCATGATGATCAACTGCCAAGTGATATGACTTACCATAAACCTGTTTATTTGAAAAGTTTCCCCTCAGCCAATAATTGTCAAATTTATTTCAGCATCTATTATCCATTTCTGAAGTGATTTATAAAGCAGACTGAGTTGTTTTCCTCCACACCTTTCAGAGTCATTTCATTATCATTTCTGAAGCCGGTGTTGGCACACGATACGAGATGGATTCCTTTGTGTTGTTTTACACAGAACTGAGCAGTTATTACTGGAGCTGAAAGTCACAGCTGTCCTTTAGCAGGGCGTCACTGATCAGCTCTATCTCCTGTGAATGATATGCGCTGATGGAGTCAGTGGTTATGTTTTTACAATCACATTTTACAACTGTAATTGGATTTAAACCCTTTAACGAGTGTGTTCAAACACACAGCACTGTAAATTCTGTGGCCTGGGCACTTTATTTATCTGAACTGCAGAGAGAACTTTGACATGCCAGTCACAGTTTCCCTCATAAAATCTGTTACAGGAAGAATTCTGAAAATACAAACTCACCAAACGGCAGGAAATCATTTTAAATAACACAATTGACTAACAAAATAAGAAAAAAAAAGATTTATTCTGACAGAGGAAGCCTCCTTTAAAATCAGAAAACGTAAGTTTAAAGACGGCAGGACTCCTCTCTCACTCACCAGCTGGAGAGCTGCTCAGTGCTGCTACTGGTAACCAGAAGCTATATTATAGCAGTACTAGAGATTAAAACAGTAACCTCATTTATATATCTTTGTTTGATTGTGACGAAGATGTCCAAATTACAGAGATAGCGATGCAGGATCAGCAATTCAAACAGCATAATATTAAAGGACTACACCGGTATTTTTTGCATGTTTTAGCCCCCCTACAAATCATGTACACATTTCATCTCTGCTGACCGTTTCCCAAAGTTTGTGGTTGCTTAATGTTTTTTTCATTCTGTAGGATATGAAATATCTACTTGAAATTACACAGTCCAGTCCAGTAAACATCATGTCATGATGTGGTAATGCAGCGCAGAGTTTACTTTCAAATGCAAGTTTATATGATTTGTAGGTAAAGGGCTAAAACGTGCAAAAAAAAAAAAGTCGTTGGATAAAAATGTCCTCACATCTTTCAGCAACACTGTTAGCATTACTGATTTAAACTACAAGTAGCTTCGACCACTAGATTCAGCAAGACATAAGCCTACCACTTAAACCAAAGGACGGTTTTAGGTTTTTTGACATGCCAGTGAGAGTCCGGCAGATACTGGCTTTTGAGGTTCATGAGAATGTCATTATTTGAGAGGTGGAGAGGTTTCTGGTGGCCAAACTATATAATGGGGACACTACTGGAACATATCTTTGGCATTTCTGTACTTCAGTTTCTTGTTATTTATTGGCAGACATATATGCCGAACTTTGCAGTTCTTGTGAGCTTTAAGGAGCGTTTTAGCGCCTTTCAGCTCACTGTTTTGGTTTTATGGCCCACAAATTTACTGTTTTAGTTCAGTGTCACTGTTTTCATCAACCTTGTTTCCAGCCACAGCAGTGACACAGTAGTGAAAAGGCTCTGATAAACCTACTGTACACCACCTGCCCAGCACCAAACGGCAGACGCGCGTGGTGAGAGACTAGATGGTGAACATAGTGGAGACCAAAACAGTGCTAAAAGGAGAGCGAATATTGGACTTAGGCCTTTATTCACCAGGTGGCCGGAGACATGATTCCAAATGAATGCTAACTTAACTCAGTGTCTGCTGGATGTGTAAAAAGTCAGCTGTTTGATAAAAACACAGTTTGACACGGGTTTATTAAACACAGGTTTAATAATGTTATCAATGGGTCTGTAATCCTGATGTTCAGAAGAGCAGTGTTATACTGAATGTCTAGTGTGAGTTGACATTTGTGCAGTAGTTCTACAGCTTATCAGATGTCACGTGTGTGCAAATGTTCGGCTCCACCAATCATAACAGCAGCTGATTTCATACGTTAGTTCTCTGTGGTCGGAGGTGCTGATTGGTGACATAAGTTGCTGTGGAATTTAGTTAAAATTAAAAATGGGCTGCAACTAATGGTTATTTTTTAATGTTGATTAACCTATCAATTATCTTTTGATTTAATTAGTTAGTTAGTCTACAGGATTTAAAAAAATAGTAAACAATGGCCATCACAAGTTCTTCAATCTGACACCTTCAATTTGCATTAACATCCAAAGGTATTCCATTCACAATGATATAACAATGAAAAGCAGCAAATTGTCACATTAGAGACGCTGCAGAGAATGATGAATGACTTGAATGTTTAATCAGTTATCAGAATTGTTGTTGATTCATTTTCTGTGGACCCCACTGCTCTGTGCGTCAGGTTGGAGTCCTTATCCTTCTTTGTAATAGTAAATTGGAAGCCTTTAACTATTTATCCACAGTCTAATTAGTTATTTTTGCTGGAGGACAGTTCATGACAGAGATGGATACTCGCTGCCTCTGTAACCTCTCGCCTCCTGCAGCAGCCAGTGTCAATTAGCCTGTCCTGCATCTTAACTGAGTGCTTCCATGTCACCATAATCCAGCTAACATGAAACGCCAGATGTGTCGTTTGACACTTTTGAATATGTTGTTTGCCTTTGTTTCCATGTTTTACTCCCAGTGCTGGAAATGATTTGAGAGGACAGACATGCACAACAGATACAGCACCTTGAACATCAAAGGCCCGCACCGCAGTATTAGTAACAGTGTGTATGTGTGTCTGTGTTTCTGCTGTAACTCTGCACACGCTCACACACGCCCGTATAGCTGCTGTGAGTTTGCGTGCACGTCAGTGTGCCTGCAATAGGAAAGCATCCCAGACAGCCCAGAATATAAAAATTTACAGGCCTTTTTCCTGCTTTGTCTGTCTTCTTTCCCATTCTCTTAGGTGAGCGGGGCCTGAGTGATAGACCCAGAACCTTTCATCTCACCCAGTGAGTGTAAATAGCTGTCATGTTTGATTGACGGTCTGACGCGCACATGTGAGGCCCTGGAAGAGGGGAAGAGATTCAGTGAGAACACAGTACATGATGGTTCTTCTGTCTTCAAACCAAAGATGTAATGAATGAGTAATTACGCAAAAACCAACAGTGTTCTACATTTCTTCAGATGAGAGTTCTCTGAGTTCATGCAGAGACATTTGCATAAATTCCATAACAGCTCATACTGTACAAGATTGGCTCCACATTATCGGCTTTAAATTGTATCATTTTAATACAAATTTAGCATTTCACTAAACACTGAATGTGTCACGAAACAGAATAATTTTAAAATCTGGCTTTATGTTCAACGCATAAGTACAATCATTACTTTCTTCATTACATTCTCTCTGAAATACCGTCACCCACTCACTTTTCAGTTTAGCCTGTAGAGCCCCTGGTGCGCAATTAAGATTAAAGTTACATGTCATAATTACTAACTATGACATGAAATTGCTATACCAAGCATATTCACATTAAGAAGTCATGTTTTATTACATTCAAACTGAAAGTAATGATGATTCTATAAAAGTTCTTATCTGTTGGTTCTATCAGTAAACAGAGCAGGTGTATAGGTGATTTAGTGCTAATTAGCAAATGCTAGCATGCCAACAGGCAAATCTAAGCTGATGAACAAGGTGAACATACACCTGCTACATATCAGCATGTTAACAGTCATGTTGCCATGCTTAGCATTTAGCTCAGTGTGGTACCATACGCAAGTAAGGCCTTGCAGAGCTGCTAGCATGGCAGTCTTTGTGGGTCTTCTTCATACAGAGTCCCCCAATTTTAGAAGAACAGAGAGTTATTGCACAAGTTAACACAAACTTTGATAAAGTGATCATGTTTAATATTTGGTTACAAATCCTTTACACGAGGCTCCAGCACACGTACATCAGCACACACCTTCCCTGGTGATGTTCTGCCAGATCTGCACTGCAGCCACTTCAGCAGTGAAACCCATGGTCATTTTGGTTGAGGTCACGTGACTGACATGGCCAGCCATGAAAATGTCCGCTCTTTGGTCAAAAACACTTTGTCGCCTTGTCTGTATGATGAACATCGCTGTCCTGCTGCATTGTTCTAAAACTGGGAGACTACGTATAAGAAGGGCTCAGAGTCCTTCACTACTCGCCTGATATGGATGTGAACACCTTCAAACACACTCAAGTCAACAGTTGATAAACCATAGTAGAAACTGTAGTTATTGTTTTGTTTTAGATCCAATGCGCTGGAGTACAACACCAACACAACAACGTGCCACTTGCCCAGATATCTATGGCCAGCACTATGGACAGTAGATGCATACCCTGTTTTTGATTTTAAAGACTT
This sequence comes from Oplegnathus fasciatus, assembly GCA_003416845.1. NCBI lineage: Eukaryota > Metazoa > Chordata > Actinopteri > Centrarchiformes > Oplegnathidae > Oplegnathus > Oplegnathus fasciatus. The sequence continues at coordinate 621,797 of NTHP01000314.1, read as the reverse complement.
AATGTGTTGTTTTAGTATACATTATGCAGTGAGCATTGTGATGGCTGTGTGGCTTGACACATATTTCTTTGTTTGGCCTCAGAATGGTAATCCTGATGTATTTTACAATGGGCTTTTGCTTTGATTTAATACACAAAAAAAGCATATCACTCTCATCTACACTCCAATGGGCTGGAACAGGCGAGAAAGCAACAGTTTAACTAAAGAGAATATATGCATCAAATGAAAAGCAGATGAAAAAATATGCAATTATGTTCCTGATTGGGTTAAGTATTTCTCTGCCAGCACATGCCAGCTACCACTAGAACCTGTCCCAAATGGGTGGCTTCCAGGCCTGGGCGAAGCCCCAGAAAACGTCACATCAGAACGGTACTGTGTCCCGCTACATCTCCGTTTCCTCAGATCCACGGCCAGTGCGTCCCCCTCTCCTCTTTGCTACGTTCAGCCCCTCTCTGCGTCCCAGATAATGGAGCTCAGCTTCTGTCTGCCAAAGGGTCCGTGGCTGCCCGGGAGTAATGACCTGAGGGGGTACTTTGTGACAACCAGGGTATAATAATGCCTCCAGCCATGGACAAAGCAGACCCTTGGGGTCAATTTTTAAATACTTTTATGTTTTTCACCGAGGGTAAGAGTCATTTATTTTTATTGTAGGCCATATACTACATATACACTGCAGAAACAACACATTTATTCCAAACAACAAGGGATATAAAGTATAGTTAATATTGTTTATTTCAACAAAATGTGGTTAACTTTTGATAGAACCATGCTAGTGCTGACCTATCGCTTTTGATGAAACATCTTCCACTTTTCAACAGAATTTATCCGGCAAATGTCTGTAGGCTGTAGTCCCTCAGATCAAAATAGTGTTATTGAGGCACGCAAGGGAGTATGGAATCACCTGCGAATGAAAGGCTTCTCCTAATAGGTTAATTGTAACAAAAGCACAGGGTCTTGCCCCATTGAACAGAAGAGGATTGTGGAACACAGGCCTGTGGAAATGATGTCAAGCAATGTGCTGCCTGCTCTCCCCTGCAGGGCCAGAGTTTGTCTGTCAGCAGTTAAATGCTTACCTCCTGCCCCTCCCCTAACACTCAACAATCAATTTACCTCCTCGGGGTCTATGAACCCAAAGATTTGACCTTGCAGACTCAAGCTTTGTTTCCCCCCCCTCATCTCTCACACCTCGACGAGTACTTATTAGAACACAGAAGAAAGGGATTTTGAAGTTGTTTTTTTTTTTTATACAGAAAGAGCAGATATAGTCAAATGTTTCTGTGGCCAAAACCACAGGAATTAATTTGGAGAATGAAACCAAAATTTCCATACAAATCAGTTTTGTCAAGAAGCAGTACATACAGTGACACTGTTATTCTATTTTATTTTTAACGAGAAACATCTAGCTCCGTCCTGCACATAATAAAACCACAACGTGTCTTTTTTACACTTTGGTTTTTGTACAAAACCAAACAAACAAAATATAATTTGACAATTAATGAGCTTTAGAGCTGCTGGGAGGCGTATTTTGTTACCTTTGGAAAGAGCCAGGCCAGCTGTTCCCCCTTGTTTCCACTATTTATGCTAAGCTAAGCTAACCGTCTCCTGACTGTAGCTTCCTACAGTGTACTCATCTAGGCCTAACTCTCGGCAAGAAAGCATTCCTAGAAATGTGAAAGTAGTACCTCACAGTACACACTTTTGTTTTGGCAGGTTGTGCTGAACAGTGGAAACCATTCATGAAAGATCTCACTACTGAGCCTTACTGAGTCCGACTCCGCAGCCTGCTAACCAGGTATATGTACAATGAATATAAAGTATATTTAACAGAAAACAAAGCCAGTTCCTGATGAATCACTACTGTGTTATAGGTTAGGGTAAGTAATCAGACATAAATTAATGTATTTCATTGACAAAAAAAATTATCAAAACAGAATAGCAGTTTTTGGTACTTTGTATATTTTACTGTTGGTTTACTTGATGGATACACAGCCCGGGGATGTCTCTGTGTCAATCAAAGATTTCAAATCTCCAGATTTATTCAGTCCCCCACCTATTTGTACAGTAACCAATGGTGAGAGTGCACACCCAGCAAGGTGCTCGCTAATTGGGCATACTGGGAATAACAAAAAGAAAAGCAGCACCTTTTTCTCTTATGTGATATTTATTGAAACTGCTGATGGTTCAGCACAAAGCTTTCTTTAGGGTGTGTGAGGAGAGCTTTGTAGTGAAGCATCATCTGTTTTAGAAGATGATCTTTATGGTGTTTTTGTTTTTCGGTTTATGGTGTCTCAGTTTATAGCAGAGAGAGGCACACAGGAAATAGTGTGAGAGAGGGGCAGTAATATGCAGTGCCAACTCACAGGACCATCAGATCCTGGGTCTAATTACTCCACTTACTAATCTAAGGTACTGAGTTGGGATAAATTTCACCTTTCATATCTCAACTATTAGAGGCATTGTCATAGAAGTTTTTTACAGACATTCATGGTCCCCAGAGGATGAATCCTTTTGGTGATCTCCTGACTCTTCACTATAGCGCCACCAGCAGGTCAAAGTTTTCAGTTATCCAGTAAAATATATCAGCATCTACTGGATGGATTGGCACACAATTCTGTACAGACATTCATGGTTCCCAGAGGATAAATCCTCAATGACTTTGCTGATCTCCTGACTTTTCTTCCACCCTGAGGTTGATTTTTGTTTTTTGGAGAAATGTCTACAACTATCGGCTGGATTGCCGTGACATTTTGTGCAGACAAGCTCGAGGTCCCTGCAGGATGAATTGTAAGAACTTTGTGATCCTCTAGCTTTTCCTCTAGCGCCATCATCAGGTCAACATTTAAATTTGCCCAATACTTGTTAAAGTCCAATTACCTGGAAAACTACTTACATTTGTGCTTTGTGTGTGCAAGTGTTAGCATGCTAAACTAAGAACCATGTGAACATCACACCTGCTAAACGTCAGCATGTCAGTATTGTGATAATGTTAGCATGCTTATATAAGCATTTAGCTCAAAGCCCTGTCGTGCTGAAGCACAGCCTCACAGAGCTGCTGGTGTGGCTGTAGACTCGTAGTCTTGTTTTCTCATTCAATTAAATCATGACTTTCAAAAAGAGGAGTTCAAAATGGCTAACATAGAAAATATGCAAATAAAGTGAAGTAGTTAAGTTGCTTTATATTGCATCATCATTAAGGTGATTTTACTGGTCAGTACATGTCTTTTTTTTTCTCAATTACACCTTCTCTGCTCCTGTAGTTTAGGTGTTACCATTAGCTTTTGTCTGACTTGCAGAGGTATAATAGACAACAACTCCCATCGTACAAGCTGATGTGTAATAGCACGGTGTTTCAGTCTAAAACAGAAGCTCTTCAGATCGTTCTCTGGCATTTGTGTCGAGGCTCTGCTTGTTTTTCACCGCTGCATTAACCATTAAGAGAACACCATATAGTTTGTGTTGGTGGAGTTTTCGTTTGCTGAGGGGGAGACAGAGTGGTTGAGGATGTATACACGTGGGGGAAGAGCTGCAGTAACAGAACTCAGCTGGAGTAGGTTACTTGAGGGAATGCTTCAGGAGCGGGAACAGAGCCAAAAGAGCGAGGAAACATACTTCACTTTATTGATTTTGTCGATCGTCTTAAATGAGGGGCACTCCAGGCCAAAGGCTCACCTCTGCAGTTTCTGTCTGTGTGCCTGTGCTGCTCAGTGGACAACAAGCAGTAGTTACAGGAACTGGAAGAGAGGCATTATGTATGTGTTTGTGTTTATGTGTGGGAAAGGTGTGTGTGTGTGTGTGTGTGTGTGTGAGTCCATCGTAGTGAAGTTCTATCTCAAATTTATGATTTCAGAAAGTGTTGGATATCAACCTTGTGTCACTATTTTACAGTTTTCACGTCGGCTGTCTGTGAGGCGCGCTGCCTCTAGTGTCTGTGGCGTAAACAAGCCTATTGTTTGGATCACATGCATCATCTTGAAGTCCAGAAATGAGCTCGTGTGTCCATGAAACACACCTCGCCTACACCGCCCCTATCACGGATCATGACCTTTTGCTTTACACTGGAGATACACTCTACTGTTTGTGACTTATTCATCAACTGTGACTCGGTTATTAATGGCTTCTCAAGGCAAATATTGATTAAGTCAAGTGTAACATCACTTGGCTTAAAGCAAATGTCCATAAACAATTACGGCATGTGGTCTCATAGTATTTTCCATTTTTGCTTTGGCTGACATACTCATTTGTTTTATATTCCCATATGTCCTGTCAGGCGGGGCAGGATTTCTTTCAGTACAGTCAGTGTCAATAGTTATTCAATAACCAGCACGCTGAAGTTTTTACGTCTGACCCTAAAAGACATGTACACAACATTTGAGTCATTGAGAGTCATTTTATAGTTTTTTGGCTAAACTCCAGAAAGAATTAAAAGAATTTTGTTGAGCAAAAACGAACACAGAAAACACACGTCAGTGGTCGATGATATGGAAGCAATCTTCTATCACTGTATATGTAATTTTGTATTTTGTTATCAATATATATCATGTATTATGATGAAGTAAATTTTGTTGAAATTCAGTTGAAAAGCTAGATAAACTAACCACAGGGGAACGCCTGCTTTTAGCCTATATTGAGAATGAAAGTGTTTTGCTTTTTGTTGCTGGACTTGGATGTTTGACTGTGCAGAATGATGTGTGTGCAGAGTTTGATACTACAAGGCTGTTTTCACATTCGTACGCTGAAGAGGGAAAGTTTCTTTGTTCACCATAAATCTGAGTTTTCAACTATTTTGATAATTGATTAATTGTTCAAGTCTTTTTTTAAAATTTTTTTTAGGCAAATATTTTCTGGCTCCAGCTTCTGTATTGTGAGGATGTTCTGCTTTTCTTTGTGTTGCATGACGATAAACTGAATATTCTTATAGGTTTTGATGTGTTGGTTGGACATAACAAGCAGTTTGATGACATCACCCTGGGCTTTACAATATTGTGATGGGCAGTTTTTACTATTTTGTGACACTTTCTCAAGCCAACGCTTAATCGTTTTGGGAGAATAAAAGACAGATTAACTGATAATGAATATACCTTTAGCTGACGCCTGAGAGCATGTTATGAATTTCAGTAAAATACGTTACTGAACACTCACTGTTTGTCTCTTATGGATTACCTTCATTTGGTCCTCATGTAGACTTGTAGTGCTTTCTGTTGAATTTGACTGTGTTGTTACTCTTTGGTACCGCACAGAGACACCTCTGCAGTGTTGTTTGTTGCCATTGTTGTGGATCATGACATATTTTATAGGGTGGATGTTTGGTATTTGCTTCCTAACAACAGGTTCAATCTGTCTGAAGTAGTCTTTGTCTGATCTGAATGTTGGTTTTGAAGCTCCTTGTTATCCTTTATGATTGCCTTTTCTCTGACAATAACGGTTTAGCCACATTGAGGGAATGGCTATGATTTTTACAGGGTCTTCCCCCCCTGCATCCCCTTGTTGTTGCGTCCTTATCTTTTGTCCCTCTCATTTCATTACACAAAATCCCAAAGAAACCACTGGGCAGGATCAGTTAGTCCCAGCCAGCTCAGTGGTTTTCCTGTTCTTTATTAAAGTGTAATCAAACATCGGTTTAAGTGGAAAATAAATATCCAGATCTAATAAGCTGCTCAGCCGGATCATGTAAATGCAAATTTTCAAGCTGGTTCCCATCCGTCCCACCGAGGGGAGAACAAGCCACAGCAATTGCCTCCTCCGCCCGCGATTGTAAATCAAGGAAAATAATGGCTGGATAATGACCAGTTTGCGGTCTCAAGCAGATTGAATGATAACAAACCGCGCATGTTGCATACAGCTTTTCATTTAACATCCTATCATGGGGAAAGCCGGCGAACAGCTTGGTGTGCCTCATTAAAGGGGTTGTCGATGCCTTGTAAATTTTGTGGAGCAAGGGGTAGAAAATTCACAAGACAAACTTCCTGATAGGGGAAGACAGGGTTTATTCCCCGCCCATAGGGGCCTCCTGCGCCGACGCGGGGAGCCCGAAGATCTGAGAGGACCAGTGAGCCGCCAACTGCATTGCTGTCGTCTGTTTTCTAATATGAAGGAATAAGAGTGTGAATGAAAAGAGAAGAAAACCCACTTAGACAAGCGCTAAATAATGATTTATAAGACATATAAATTGCTTCGTTTTCTTGTTTGGGGAGATGCTGATTTAGCTGCTAATTGGTGACAGAAACTGTCAAATGGGTGGCAGATAGTGATTGTGGTGGCTTCTGTCAGGATTAGGTGAGAGGGAAGAAAAAAAAAAAAAGGAGCTTTCTTCTGGTGAAGGCAAAGACAATATGACGGCAGTCCCCTCCCTTCCCTTGTCTGATATTTACCCAAAACACATTAAACAGATAAAGAAGAGAAAAGAAACAATAAGCTCGGGATTATGGACCCTGTCTCTTGCCTTCGTCTCGTGCTCTCATGTCTTCTTTTTTTTTTTCTCTCCTCTAAGCTGTCTCTGTGATTGATTAACGTGTTTGTTTGAAGAAATTCAGAATGTTTGCTCGCACAATAAAACACACAGGCGTACGAGTACATGCAGGATGTACACAGACACGAGCGCTCGCACACACAAAGACAATGAACTGGCTGTAAGCGGAGAGACGGATAAAGACTGACTGACTGATCTCTCGAGGGCATCTTCCTCTAACCCTGCCTTGACTCTCCTCCCTTTTCTCTGGAGCATTAAAATGAACAGTAATTAGGCTTTGATACTCTGGCAAATGAACAGTAATTAGAGTGTGCTACTGTGGATCTTCTGCCTGGGCTGCTCATTGAATATTCACACCATTATTGAACGTTAAGATTAGCTCGCCGCTGTTGTGCACAAACAGTGTGGCATGGCAACGGCCCTTTGCAGATGGTGTTAGGGGGATGGTAAAGGCTGTGTGTGTGTGTGTGTGTATGTGTGTAGACAGGTCGCCCAAGCCCGGCGGACCCTCAGAGGGGATTTTCTGGTTATTAGATCCTTGCCAGATCATGGGCCAATTATAAAGAAAACTGTCAGTCAAGGCAAAGTGGCTATGTGATTAGCGGAAAAGGACAAAATCAGGTGAGGAGTGTGAATCTTTCTGGAGGCAGCTTTGATTTGCTAATAAGAGGGAGAGGGAAAGGACCGGGGCAGGGTCCCCAGCTGTAGTCCTGCTTTGCTCTCTTCATTTTCACTGTGACCTTCTTAGCACTGCTGGTCTAATCTGCGCTGCAGAGGAGACATAAAGAATGGCTCTCGAGGGGGTTTTCTGGGTCCAGGCTCTGAATGAGGCACAAGGGGGTTGGCCACCAAAAATGAGAGCAGTACCCCCTACTCCCAACCAGAGGGACATGAGTAATCAAATAGTTCCTTCAGCGCGACAGGGGCCAAATGCTGCTTAATTACCCTAATAGTTTTTAAAGACTTTTTACTCCTGATAAAAAAGAAAAAAAACCCACTTAAAGCTATGTCACAGAGAGAAGGAGGAGTGAAAGGATAAGAGGAGGGAGGGAGAATCGCTTGTCTCTGAGAGCATCCTCAGCAGACAGAAGCTCTGTCCGCTCCTCTTCCTAATTTCTAAAAGCACGACAGTGTATCCTAATTTAGTGGCTGGTGACCAGGGCTGACATTGAGGGGCGTGGTAGGGCCTTTTTTTTTCCCCGGCCGTGCTTTCTGGCTAGGGAGAAGCGAGCGCAGAGGGGAGACAGGCAGCACAGTGCCAGCGCTATAATGAAGCGCGGTAGACAGCAGGCCTGACAGCTCTGGCAGGTGATGCATGGGGCCCATGCTAATTCTTCAGCAAGCCAGTGATGGATCCTGAAATCTTGACCACACATCCCATTAGCCCCTGTCTGTGACAGGAGAATAAAGATATTAAAAAATCCGGGAGAAGTTGGGAGAAGGGGGTGCAGGGGGACGTGGAGCGGGACGTGGACAGCCAGTCAAAGGACCTTACGCAAACCTCCAAGTCCTCTGCAATATTTTCAGCCGCAAAGTTATTGATGACTTAACCTCTGGGGTGCAGGTTATGGGTGATGGATACTGTGCATCCCCAGCATGGAACAGCAGAGGATAACAAGGTAGACAGTGAATCACCTGCCCACAGCTGATAAAAATAGAATATGACATGTTCTACAGCATACACACTGCATTATTCCACTGTAAATTCTAAAGAGATGAGTGAACTGGGCTTTCCTGTAAATAGATTAGTTCATTGAATGGGTTTTCTATGGTCTCAGCTGTTCTGCGCATTCCCACTGCCCTGGCTTTTGCATCTCAGCACTATGAATGGAAGGACTGTTTATTAGGCTGTCCCTGCCAACTCCTCTGCGACCTCCCCTCCTTTCAGGAATAAAGAAGACTAAGGAAATAAAAAGCAGAGGAGGTGTGGAGGTGTGGAACTCCTCAGCTATCAAGCACTCAGGTGTGTTTACCATATATCTTTTATCTTCCTGTGCAGGATAAGGCTAATATTTTTGACAAGTTTTGTGTGAAATATAAATGACCCAGTCTTGATACAAATAGGAAAACCGGTAGCGAGGCGAGCCGAATCGCAGCCAGGCCCCCAGAATCCTTCCTATTTCTCAGGGTTGACAAATAGCACCGAGGAAGTTCCAGGGGAAACTGAGAGGTTACTGTGACAGACAAGGAGCACAATTATCACACTATGATGAAAGAGCCGTGGCGAGCGCGCGTCGCACCGTTAATTACCGTCCTTTTTCCACCAGCCTCTAATGTGAGGAAAAACACGCGATGACAAGTGTGTAAAAGAGCAAGCACTAAATTACTGTCAGGAAAAATAAACGGAGGATCGCGCGGCCCGCACAGTGATTTACGGGGGCAATTAGTCACCGCCCCACGGAGATGCTGAGGACAGCAGTGCGGCGGGAGTGTGTCAGGGAGAGAGAGTGTGAGAGACACCCCTACGCTCCACCCACACTTCTAAAGAAATGGGATGGGAAGTGGGAATGTTCTCTGTGCTCTTGGCTGAGTGACCTTTGTCTGGCAGAGGGCCTTTATCCAACTTTTCACTGGTATTAAAGAAGCCCAGAAATAAACGATCAAGCAAACAACAATGCGGCGAACATCCTACTTCAAATCAGCGCCATGTTGTCATATGTATATGTATCATAATAGAATGAAAGAAGTAACATCAATGGGCGATATGGAGCAAATTTAGGTCACCATTACTTGTTTTATGCTGAAGTAAGTTGATTACGACACAGGTGTAAGACAAGCTAAAGCAATGTCTGTCATTACACTATCAGTAGAATACAGTCTTTTGTCTTAAGTCGAATATGTCAGCACACTTGAAACGCTAAACGTCTAAAATGAGCAGTCCCCCACTCCACCATCAAACATCAATGGGCTCTAATTGTTTCTAAACGTGACACAAGTTAAGATACTTCAGTTTAAAGCCCGTCGTCACATCTCAAAAGTGATGCTTGATTTCTCGTCTCGTCTCCGCGAGCAGCATCTGAGACAGGAGGTCGCATCGCAGTCGTCACATGTCCCTCATATTTCATGCTCGGCTCTGAAACGAGCCTTTCATCACGCATTAAAATACCTGCTGTACTTTTAAGGAAGTAAAACCACTGGGAATATGCCCGAGCGGGTGGAGAGCCCATTGATTTGTAATGGCTGATGACAGATAGTGTCACATCATCTTTGTTAATTTCACTCATTCCGAGCCATTGAACAAACATGGCGTGCCCGGGTTTTTTTTTTCTCCAAGAAATTTCTGAAGTGATAGGCTATTGTTGAATAAATTTGAAGAGTGCCTTGTTAAGAAATTGTCAAACCGTGTGATATCTTACAGACGTGTGATGAAATAAAGTAAAGATGGATGAGGGATGCAGTCGGAGATTTATCTTAATATATCCATCACAGCCAACTAAAGACAATTATAGTCGAGCACCTTAAAGAAAACCCTCAAACATAGACTTTTGACTTGCTAAGCTTTTGAAGCGTTCACTTCACTTAACGCCAATACTTGATACTGACATGACAAAATGTGTTGGAGGATATTGACATTTTAATCTGCCTTGTCATGCTCGTATACATATTTAGACTGAGCATTCGCACATGCATTTTAGGACAATAATAACACTGCCACTAAGCTGAGTGTTATGGGCAGCGTGATATGAAGTGGGAGGGGGTTCACATTCTCCCGGCCATACAAATCCAGTAGGGGCTAGTGAGTGGGCTTGCTAGGTTGAGCCACGTTTCCAGGTCAGTGGCCTTGAGCATGCATGGTTACAGCTGCCTTGCCCATTCTTATTGGCAAAGGTGCCATAAGACGGGATTGCGAGGGGCCATAAGTGGTGAGGAGGAAGCGGTGGAGAAGCTAACCAGGAGAGGACCATATGCATGTCCAGTAGACTTCTTCCCTCAGGCTCTCTCTCCACATCCCTCACTTCACTGCATTATCCCCTCCTTTGCCAGGGCTATAAGTGCCAGGACATCAGACTTCCTCAAGCTGTCAGCCTCTCTTTTCCCCCAGAACAACACGATGCGAGATTGGAGGAGAGTAAGAAAAAAAACAGCTGGTGGAGCTGGAGAGCGACGAGCAGAGAAACCTCTCGCAATCAGATTGAAAAAAAAGGTTTAGCTTCGGCCGCTGCTGCCGCCAATTAAAAGCATTTTCCTTTGTGGCTGTCATGGACCTATGTGACACACACCTTACTTTACCTTTACTGTTCACCATACAATATTATAGTCAGAACCATTTCAGTTTGATGTTTCTCAAAACTACTGTCTTGTCGTTTTAAAAATGTTTAAAGTGACAGTGCACTGTGACATATTTTACAAATGGTTACAGTCTCTGAGATATATATATATATATATATATATATATATATATATATATATATATAGTTCTCTAGTTGCTTTCAGTTTACTTTTACATGTACTGGTGAGGACCTACTATAACCCAAAACAATGAACTTAGAAGCTTTGAATAAGCTTCCTTCTGGGGTTTCAGTACATGCCATTGCTATGCACATTTTGTTATTATGTATAACATGCATTCAACTGAACTGGGGTGCAGCAGATCAGTAAAACAATAGTTTGACATTTTGGAAAATACACTTGTTCGCTTTCTTGCAGAGAGTTAGATGAGAAGATTGACACCTCTCTCATATCTGTACAGTACATACGTACCTAAAGCCGGTAGCCAGTTAGCTTAGCTTAGCACACAAACTGGAACTGAGGGAGAAACAGCTAATCTGGCTCTGTCCCTTGGTAAGAGACAGACAGTTAGTGAGCTTTAGAGATGCCAGTAGGAGGATTTTGTTACCTTTGGACAGAGCCAGGCTTGTTGTTTTTTTTCCACCCATTTCTAGTTTTTGTGCTAAGCTAAGCTAACCAGCTGTTGGCTGAAGTCTTATATTTAATAGACAGATATGAGAGTGGTATCAATCTTCTCATCTAACTCTCCACCGGAAAGCGAATACGTGTATTTCCCAGTGTCAAACTACTCCTTTTAAGTTAAACAATAAATGCTGGTGAGAGAGCTGAATGTTTTACACACCTTTTTGTTTTCTGGTATTTACACACTCTTTTTTTTTTTTACTAGCTATTTGTTTCTAGCTCAGATTGTTGAAATAAAAAAATGCACTTTGTCAAATTCATCGGATTGACAGGGTTATTGGTTTCAGAATCTGTGACCTTCAAAATAATATGGAAATATATTTTGCAGCAGTAAATGGGAGGTTTATGTTTAAAATATACTGTGTGCTTAACAGATTGATATTTGGGGTCATAATGAAGAAAATACAAAGAGCTTGTTTTCTATCTGTTAGCGTAACTCTCCACAAATCTGTGTGTATTCTCAAAATAATCTCCACAAAACCCACATTGGGGATTTAAATGTGTAATTTTATCAATGTTAAGTCAGTTATCATCGAATTAATTTTGCCACCCCATCTACAGTCTTTGTGTTGTGTTTTTCTTGTTTATCAAGGAAAGCTATTTGAAAATGTATTGGGGCTTTTCTTCATAAAAGAGATGCAAGTGTGAAAACACACTCTTCCACTTTTTTCCCGTCTTTATTGCTTCTGGTGTTCTGCAAAAACAGGCTTTGAAATTAGACTCACTAACTGGCTATGAAATAACAGACAGCCAAGGAGAAGAGGAGGTAAAAAAAAATAGGGTCTATGAATCAATATGGGCAATGGGGGAAGGCCAAATGTAATAAATAATACAATAACAAGCCTAACTAATGAGCTGTTGCGACGGTGCAGTTCACAGAATAGTCCCTTTGTATGAATCCCTGCTAATAATCTTGGGGAGCCGGTGGATGATGAAGTGTTGCCATAAGGCAACACCTGTGCAATTAAAGCAGCGGATTCTTTTGCACGTAACATTAATTTCAGCCCTTTATAAAGGCCCGATGAGCACACTAATAATCTAGTCTACTTGACTCCATGTCTAGCTGAAACAGAGCATCTAATTAGGTAAAGGTAATTAATTAGAGATAAACGGAGCTAATCAGGGCCCGTTAGCACTCCCACTTTCTTGGCATTAAGACACGGAGCCTCCTGCTCTCTCATTGGCCGCACTGTCATCTGTTCAGTGAACATGAAAAAGATATGTTTTTAATAGAGGCCCTGTGATCTGACAATGAACTAGCCTGCTCCCTCAAGATCAAGATACCGTTCTATTGCTTCTCTAATGATCTTATTAACCGCTGAATTTCTTGGTAAATTACAGTTTTATGAAATTTAAGGCTGTTTCTCTTTAATAGCCATCATGATAGTTACACATGGTCTAATTGGGGTCAGTTTAGGTGCATAACCAAACAAATATAGACACAGCAGCAGTTACGTTTCATAAAAATGTGACTATAATAGAGCTGAAATGATAAGTCAATCGCCAGAAAATTAATTGGCAAATATTTTCATAAATGGTTCATCATTTAAGCCATTTTTCAAGCAAAAATTCCAAACATTCTCCAGGTCCAGCCTCTTAATGATGAGAATTTGCTGCTTTTCTTTGTCACATGTGATGGTAAACGAAACATCTTTGGACTTCGGACTGTTAATATAACAAAGCGACACAATTTGAACATGTCAGCTCGCACTCTGGGAATTTGTGGAATTTGTGGAATTTGTGATTGGCCTTTTTTTTTCTCTGAGATTTACTTATAGATCAAATTTATGAATTGAGTCATCAAGAAAATAGTCGTCAGATTAATTGATCATGAAAATAATAATTATTAAATATAAATAAATAATAATTATTATTATTAAAAATATGTTATTAAAATAAAATCCCTTTCAATATATAAATAAAATCAACTTCTTTAAAAACACCAATATCCAAGATATGTGTAGTCTACCGGTGACCGAGACTGCAATCTTTAACAAGAAATACTACTAGAAATACATGAACGTGATTTTGAGTTCTTTCCCCAGTATTTCATGAGGGAACATTAAGCCCCCGACAGCAAACATCCAACTTCCTATCATTTTTGTTCTAATTATAATATGAAAGGTGAAGGGGGGAACCTGAAATGTATGCACAGGGATGGAACAGTTCCATGTTACATTGATGCAATAGCAGCATGAAGACCCCTGTGCTTCTACTCATGTACCTATCATGTCCAATTTCTTTCCAATAGATATTCCAGTCTGCGCATATGCGCAAATGCTGTTTGAAAAAGGAAATTTAATGGTTATTGTAATGAATGTTGACTTAACAGATCAGAAAAGCAGGAGGAAGGAAATGCGAGAGATCCTGAGAGAAGGAGAGGTTTGTTTAGATGCTCGGGTGTCGTTGGGTTTCATGAGGAGGAATGATTTGGGGGAAACATGATTATTTTTTCCCTCTGCTTTTCCTCGTACACAGGGGAGTCGTCTGCTACAAGAAGGCAGGGCGCTCCCTCGACACGCATCATTAGAAGGTTTTTTACAAGCGACAAGCAGGCTATTTGGCTGTCATTGGGATTGTTTGAAGAGAATATGTTTCTGAGCCATACTCCAGGGAGCCCCACATCAGGAAAAAAGTAGATCACCCTTGAGCACTTGACACTGCTGTTATGCATTTGTCAATATTAAGGCTAAGAGGTTGGGCCAGTGTGTGTAAATTGGGAGTTTGGTGCCGCTGCTTGCCTCAAATGTGAGTTGACCTTTAACCTGGCATGTCACTCATTCACTAACCTTGTTTTCGCTAATTGCTGCATTCGGCCTCACCAGTACTGCTCAATTATTAAATTATTTCTAAATAGGTTTCTAGTACGCTAACACTTGTACAACTAGGTTAGCTTTTGTTAATGTTGTTAGTTCTTCAGCAATTATTGAGCTCACTGTGCGCCACATTTGCCGCTTCATCATTGATGGTAATCACATTAATACGTTTCAAACTCTCAAAGCTGCATAAGCCCAATAAAAAGAGTCAGTGTAAAATAAACTGCAGGAGACAGCAGTGAAAAGTGAAGCGGCACATCGCGCGGACATGATGGACTGTCATATTCTGAGCGCGGCCCATAATGCAACCATCACTGGTCCAAAGTGCAGGGTGTGTGCAGCGTTTACAATTGAAATGAGGCAGAGTGTAGGCATAGAGATCCTCATTATATCATTTCCCTAAGGGCTGAGGGCAGCGCTTCAGTCGGGAAGGAGGGAGACAAGTGCATCCTCGCTGCTCCACAAAGACAGAGACGAGTAACAGTTTGGTTTCAACACCAATCTCCAAATGGCTTTTCAAAAGCGAATAGAGACCAACACAGTGGGGAGAGATTTGTGTCGGTGTCTGCGATTCTGGTTCATTTGTCTGCTGTTCACCATGGGCGAAACAGGCAAACATGGCACACGGGTCACATCTGATTCCCTATTGGAGACGAGATGGCGAGAGGATGGCAGCAGTGCGAGGCAGCATTGCAGCACTCCGCCGTGTCCAAAAGTATCTGCATCAGTGGTGCTGATTGTGAGGCACCCGCTGGCGCTGTTTAGATAGTTTGACTACATCAAGCTCCCTTCCAGACGGCTCTTACTGGTGCGATTAGAGGAGGGTGAAGATGAAAGGTGTTCGGTGTATTTTTAAAATTGTTGATTTTCCGTGTAATGATAGCTCGTGCAATTAAGCACTGGCTTCAGGCTCCACATGTCCTTGTGAAAAAAATCTCAATTATTTGTGTGTGTGTGTGTGTGTAAGTGAGAGTGAATGTATGTGTGTGTGTGTACATGTCATTCAGATAGATTTTCTACATTGATATTAGAATTTTAATTGTATGCACCAAACAGATTTTTCTATTAGTGTTCCACAGATGTAACTACTTGCTTGATATATGTGATGTGCGTTGACTTACAGTGTGTTAATGTGTTTTATTAAATTAGTCCAGATGTTTACCCAAAAAGCCATTATAAAACCAGTTAAACTGAAAAAAATGCACACAAAGTAGCATCTATAAATTAAGTTCTTCTTCTTTTTTTTTTAATTATACAGATAATGATGCTGAAAGTGCTGTAAACAGCCAATAACAGAGCCAACACCAGCGTCCTCATATTGTTTACTGAAATGAACTCGCCTGACAGCAAATGTTTCCTCTTGGGTTGAAACATAAGCCAGCGTTTTCTTTGTTTTCTGATGTATAGTTTTCATGGTATGGATGACAGGACATTTTGTGTTTGTCTCTGTGTTAAAGGGTGGTGGGCGTGTATGCATGCGGCGATGGGGCTGGGGAGGGGCTAACCTGTAGGGGAGATTGTCAAAAGGGCTAAATTTGCCATGAGAGTAATTGTGCTGTTCCATGGCATTCACTTCTGCTAAATGTAATCACTTTAAATAATGTCAGTGACATCTTGTGAAGTATTTGGTGGAAGAAAAGGCACTATGTAGGGCAGGCATCTTAGTGTGTGATCCCGACTGTCTGTGCGTTATCTTCTCTTTCATTAGAGATGAACAGCCTCGGGTTGGATTAGCGGGGGTGTGTGTGTGGATGCAGGGGGTGGGCAGTGGGTACGGGAGGGGGTGGCTTCACTGGAAATGGTAAATAGGATTATAAAGAGGGCTCCAGTGTTGCCTAGAAGACAAAAGTGACTGATGATTAGCTTAATATTTGTTGCACAATGCAACACTGGCTGAACATTGTGAACATTTATTGCTAGTGCCAGGAACTTTCAGCAAGCATTTCATCACACCCAACTCTGGCCCTGTGAAATCCCTTGTAATTTTACAAACAGTCAGTGTGTTAGAGAAGCAGGAAAAAAAAAAAGAGAGAGAACATGTTATCGGCGGCTGCCTGATGTGCCTTCTATACCTTGAGGCACGGTGCTGGAAAATTCAGCGTGAACTTTCGACACTTAAATGCTAAAATGCGACTGATTTGGGATGATAATAGGCACCCTAATAGAAGCTGATCCTTTGCAATGGCTTCGAGTCTTATAGCACACAGCTGTAATGCAATGTGAGTCGACAGTTAGGGGAAAAAAATGGAGAAAGGCACAGATAGTGTAAGATAACACAACACATAACCTTCCTTGCTGGCTGAGAGGGAAACATGTCTTGTAGTGCTCTGCTATGTATCAGGGTCGGTCGGAGGTAGCGGCAGATTGGAGAGGGAGCAGGAGACGGGGCAGGAGACAGTAAGTGGAGTTGGCAGAGTGAGGATCCAGGCAAGGGGGCTTGACGGTGTAAGAACGGAGCTGACCCCTCAGCCCTCCAAGATCCACAAATGGACGGAGGCGTTGGACGGGACAGGCCTGGAGTCAGAGACCTGCTCAAGGTTGACAAGAGCTCGGGTCAACCTTCAGCAAGCCCGACTGTAAACAAGCTGCTGGAAGAAACCTAAAGGGCTCGAATCAGGAGTGCTTCCATGGTAATTCTTCACTTATTGCCATGCTGAATTGGCCTCAGATATTTGAGGGCTGCACGGAAAGACTCTTGTACCACACCAGTGTTTACTGCAGCTATAGCAACAGTCACAGAAACTGTATAGTACTATGCACTTTACATAGTTCCCATTCACTGCAAGTGATCTTAAGGGTTTGGTTCACCCAAATTACTAAAAACTAATTTTCTGACTTACCTCTAGTTGTATTTAGCCATTCACATCATTTTTGGATATGGTTGCCCAGCCTGGGAGAGATTTTTGCCTCCATCCCAATACAATGGAGGTAAATGGAATTTTGTTTGTGGTGCTCACAGCATTGACAAAACACATAAAAAAATAAAGTAAAAATGTGTGTTACCAGAAACCTGTGAATATTCTCATTCATCCAGGTCATAATTATCTCAAGGAAATTGAATCGAACGCAACTAGATTTTTGGTTTTGTCTGTGAAGACGTTTCACCTCTCATCCAAGAGGCTTCATCAGTTCGTGCTTGTTNCAGTTGCGTTCGATTCAATTTCCTTGAGGTGTTACCAGAAACAATGTCCCGGTTACTCTGGACAATCCACAGACTTTGCTGTAAACAGTTTTCATTGGAACTACTTTCTACTGAAGAAATAGTTCCACTGAAAACTGTTGCCAGTGTGTTGGAGATGTTTGTGTCGAATGTTTTTGAATATGATTTTTCAAGACTGTGAGCAACACAATTCCGTTCACCTCCATCGTGTGATGGTGGCAGGAATCTTAGAGATATATCTTAAAACCTGAACAAGTAAAACCAAAACTGAGCGTAAAAGTTCATCCATGACCAAACAGTAGTTTGACATAAAAAAAAATCTTGAAGGACAAGGCCAGCGTTATTCTATATTTTTCTTATTGTCAACAAGTTACATAAACAAAATCAGCAGTGGGTTTTTGACTTTCCTATCTTGTCTGTGGAACTCAGCCACAAGCCCATTAATTCCTACTGAAGTTTCATTTAAAAAAAAAAAAAGGTCGATAGTTACCTGAAACATTTGGGCACTGTAGTTTTTATCAAAGATTATTCAGATAGGAGCAAATAGTGCATTTGTTGGGAACTATTTTTAGCCGTGGATTAATACACGTTTGGTTCTCTAGTGAGTAGCACAGGACAGTGTTTGTGGGATTGATTCAAAATAAACTACAGTACATGTTTATGGTTGTGAAGGAGCAGGTCAGCCAGGGCAACAGTGTGGCTCACTGATGTGTTTTTGGACAACAATGGAGCTCTATGGCACAGAGGAATAAGATGTATCAGGCCCTGGATACACGGACAAAGCTTGTAGGATCAATTCTTTGTTGGTTTTGGTCTTTTTGATGAGTTGATTGGTTGATTGTTTGACAATAATAAAAATATAGAATATTGCCAACCATCACTGTCTTTTTCTTTTGCCAAAACCAAAACTATATGCATGGCTAGATGCCAGAGAGGTAAATGAAAATAAGTTTTTTGTCATTTGGTGAACTGAACCTGTAACTCTTTTTGGAGTGACAGGCCTATGCAACAGAAAACATTTAGATACGAGACAAAGCTGGATTGTATGTGTTGACTTGGCAGCGAGCGAGCTGCTCTGCGAGAGCGCATTATGTGAGACTAGCTGTCCTGACTTGTGATAAATTGAAGAAATGGCACAAGCAGGTTCAATTATTGTGGAGATAAATGTGGCTGTCTTCTGACTAGAGGAGAATGTGTTAGAAAATAAACTTCTGCTCATCTGCGTTGTTCATCATCTCATCAACACGCGGGGGTCCTATGGTGACCATGTCCCAGGCAGACAGACGGTTTGTCAAGAGTTTTAATTAGTAATGGGAGATCTCCAGGGGATGGGTCTCATGGAGGGGGAAATATGTGTGTGTTGTGTGTGAATATATGCATGTATGAAAATGTTCTTCCTTTTCATGAAAACTGTTGTTTGCTGATTGTGAACAGTACAGTATTTCATGAGTTTAAAGTATCTTTCCTGCACTATTAACACACACACATCTTGCCTACCGTCAGGGAGAGACGGAAGCCGCCAGCAGTGACACACACACTCGCATTATTATTATTTCTGATGCATTTAATATCCTCGGTTTAAGCTTTGAAGACAATCTTTGGGGAATATTGAATCTAACCATTCTCTTTTGCCCTGGATTCCTCTCTCAGACAAAACTTTGTTAATTAGCCCCATACCTATAGGCAGAGTTTTCATTTTCTGAGTTTTCCCTGTTATTATTAAAGATGCTGCTGACTCTTCCCACCCTGCCTCTTCCTCCTCCTCCTCCTCCTCCTCCTCTGTTGTCTTGTTATCCGAATCTGCCAGTGGCGTTTTTTACATGCAAATTTGGGCCAAGCGTTTTTCCTGCATCCTCCCATACCATTAATGGTTGTAGCCCACGGTTGGCCCTCCATGCCGGTTGACGCAGACTCTTCAACTGTTTCTGAATGTCTCCTTAAGGCCCTCTTAGTCCAGTCCACACCAGCGCTGTCTTTTTAGGAGTTATCTCAGCACCCTTGTTCTAGAGTAGTTCAAAGTCTTCACAAATCCATCTGTCAAACTTAAGTTAGGCATGGGACCTTTTAGAAAGTATTTTAGAAATCAATAGGCCTTACCGAGCCCACCGCCTCCTGTTTCTTAGCTCCTCATTCTATAAACTGGCCACAAATTCCTTCACAGACTGGCTTCATTTTGCTGATCCTTTTTTCAGTCAAATTAGCGACAACACTGTTGAAAGACAAATTGCATAATACAGATACAGATAAACGTATGTTTGGGCTAGGAGTTACTTGATATACAGATGGGGTGGCAAGAAATGTTTTATTTTTAATGAAGAGATATGTTTGTAATATATAATGATTTATATATAAAAACAAATTGAAACCCCCTTCATGTTTTCGAAAATAAATTCTGATATGTCATATCCAAATTCAAATGAAAGATTGACATCTTCCGTGGGACTTAAAAATACCATCACTGGCCAGAAAAGGTTAAGAAACTCTGGATTGGGCATTATGTTAATGCTGACTCAGTAATAAACTACTGGTCATACCAGACCAAGCAAGGCAGTAGCAGCAAAACTCCTGAATGTGTTGAATTGAACAAGGGTGAGTTTTACTGCTCATTGATTCACCTTTTTCCTTGTAAGTGGCAGAATGTGTCAATTTTTTCTTTCAAAAGTTACACAGTTTTAACGATATTCAGTGTAACTCAGGGGCTGGTTGGGACGTTGGTTCGATGTAATGGTGGACTTTCATGTTGTCTCGTGAAAACTATGTAGGAAAACATCAATTAAAAGTAGTCAGTGTTTCAAAGGACCAATTTTTTCCATGGTGTTGAATCCAAAATGCTTCTTCACATTACTTCTCAGATGGTTTGTTTTTGGATTATCCGTTCAACACGACTTGCTAATTTTCTCCATTTTGCGTTTGCAAAGAGAAGAGCAATAGCCTTAACTGACAGTAGTAGTAGTAGTAGTAGTAGGTAGTTCAGATTTCTAATAGAAAGTGACCCTAATAAGCAGAGGATTATTAACTAACAGGGACAGCCAAGAGGACGATGAGGAATTAATTTGGTTTTACATTTGTGACTGGTAATATGGGAACAACAAATATATATTTCTTAGAACAGGCAACTATGCAGACTCATGAGGAACTTTTTAATGAAGGAAATCCATCCTGTTTGCAGAGTCCTCTTGCACAGCATTTCTTAGTCTTTCTTGCAAAGTAAGAACCTTGCACCTCATCCACAAGCATTACATTACTAATGGCATGCTAATAACATGATTCAAACTATTAAAAGCGCTGCTGCAGATGAGTTGGATTTAAAATGTTTAGCTGGATGAACACCCACTTTTACAAAATAGTTGACTGTCTTTTGAATAATTACATTTACATCAGGCCTTTGATTTGCCTCTAACTTCAAGAATTTGAAGCGATAACCTCCGGCTATGTGATTCACACTAAAGGACTGCTTTACATTGCCAAAGGGGCAACGCTAGGTTCTCCCCCATCACACAAACGGATGTTATTCACAACAATATGCAAAGTACTAGCACCTGGGACTCTCAAAAGGAAGTAGACTTCAGCATTAAATCACTGGAAAGGCATTATTCAAAGAAGTTCTATATTTTTGTTTTCATAGCATACTAAAATACATGATTTATCTACATTGAATAGGTAATATGGTATTACACATCATAACCCTGGGCTTGATGTATTTCACATTGAAGCAATTTACAATATACATAAGCAGCTGCATGACGGTACTGTAGCTGTCTGAGGGAATATTTTATGTGTGTGTCTATTGTGTCTGTCTAATGAAGAATAAAAAGTCAAAGTCTGTGTTGCTCACAGCTCTGAAAAATGTAGACCTTTTAAATCCAGTCTCGCCTCAGTGGCTCTGTGTATCACTTTGCAAAGTGCTGGTCAGTTTTGTCTTTAGGCACTTGTGTGCAGAAGAGGTGTATTTTGTAACCCTTGATCTAGACATATACAGAGAGAAGCAGAGGGGAGAGCCATGTTTGAATGAGCCATTTCTTCTGATGCTGCACCCAGGCAGGCTTTAACAATGCTGTAAAGCATAATGACAGCCCCTCAGAACAGCACCATGATCACAGGCAGTAAAACTATGCAGATGGTGGCAGATGATCAGTGCCGTGTGAACAGAATACAAATGACTGCAGTCCAATAGAGTGAACTGTGGATCCCGTTAGGACAAAGGCACAGTAATGGCCGCCTCTGGGATAATACATAGCCTTCTGCTGTTGCTGCTTTTATGACAGCAAACTTTTCATTTGTGCAAAGTTATTGAAGTTATTTGCAGAAAGCTGCAAAACTGACAGCGTGCTCATGTTGCCCATTAAATCCCATATGAAGGGTAAGTGTGTTCCCATTGTATGTCCTATATCTGTTAATACAGCTGGATATTTACTGAGGCAATTCAGGTTAAGTACCTTAGATACACAGCAGCGTCCCAGCTGGGATTCCAACCTTCTGGTCACAAGTCTGGTCTTTTAAACATCCCTGCTAATTGGGCTGTGGGTAGTTTTCAGAAATTGTTCAGGAGACCAGCTTTCCCCTGGTTACCAGTGCCAGATGCAAAGTTTGATCACACAACTCTGCAACAAGCATATTCTTTTATATCATGGTTACAAGTATATGAAGGCCTTTAACAGCAGTTAATGCCAGGAGAAAGTAAGTTAAGGTTAATTTGTTAGTGTCGATCGTGGAGAATTTCATCTAATTTAATATTACTTTTCATCTGCTTTGGTTTTATTAAAGTTATAATCCTTTAGATTTTCATCGTATGAAACCCAACGTTTTGTACTAATCATGGCTGACATTTATTCTGCTGTAGCTGTTAAATGTATTCACTCTCATTAGTTACCTCTCTATATAGTAGTTAGCATTGTCAGCGGCGGAGTCTGCCATTCCCGTTCAGGATTGAAATTGCGTGTACTTGCACAGAGGATTCACAGGGGCATGTGCACATTGCATGTTATTTATGCGCATGCGCATGAGTCAAGTAACGAGGTAATCCGAAGGAGTGGAAAAGCCGGTCTGGGATATTTTGAAGAGGAAACATGTTTGTGTCAGTACAAGTATAGCTGCAGCGATTTCTAAAGAAGATATCAGATATTTTATCATGGCCTAACAACTAGAGAAAAGATAACAGTCTTCTGAAAGTCAGGAGTTACTTCTGTTCTGTTATATGTTTACACAGTAAACATGTCATTTTGAATGGAATTCTAGGATTGTATTATTAAGATGTTCTTAGCATTACCACCAGTAACCACAGTTTTTGCAAAATCAAACAAAACTGACGTTAAAATTCGATAAGATTTTATTTTAGGATAATTCTGTTAAACCAAACAGAATGTCTGCTTTTGGCATTCTGTACAATGATCCTTAAATGGTCCTCGTGCCTTCCTTTAAATGTACACATGAAAGTATATAGTTTCCAAACAGGAGTCTCTGGTTATGGGCCAGTGTTTGTATAATTTCCGTGTTTAACGCAAGTGTATTCTTGGTCAGTTGTCCTTCAGTGAATTCAGACAAAGACACATGTTCTGTCACATTTTGTCAATGCAATATCCATACTGTGATTGGGCATGCACAGTGTTAGTGTGTAACAACCCCTGACAAAAGCATGTGGCAGAAATGGGTCACTGCATTTTTGTATCTTAAGTAAAGCAATGACCTAAGCTACTCTCCTTTTCTTCATGTTACATTGGAATACCCATAACAAAACACTTGCAGTAACAGCAGCCTATATATTCTGTCCTCAGACAAGAGAAAAGGCAATAGACAATAACTACATTAATCTGCCATGTAATAATCACATTGCGCATTATTTCAAATAGAGTCTTTCCTACCAGGAGGTTGCTGCTGGCAACTTAGCTTTTGTTGTGTAATTTATGTAACAAGCAATTTCTCCATTCAGCCTAAACACAACCTGCTACTGTAAAAAATGATCTCATCAAAATCATTGTGCTGACTGCTCCGATGTGCTGCACAGTGTAAAGTGAAGTAGGTGTGACTTTGAATTAGTGAGCTGAAAATGCACCTTGTTTGGGTGTGGATGGTAGGTCTGGGATACAGTGTGTGACCCCCACAGCTGGTGCATTTGTACTGTACATTTAGATCATTTTGAAGTGTGTGATGCAGCATTAGAATACCCTTTAACCTCTGAATCTTGACTGAACTGTGCATAATTGGTTGGTCAGCTCCTTTGCTAATTAGTGTAGCATTAATGTGTGCAGCCCTGGGCTAGTGTGGTGCCAGAGTTGCTGGGGGAGTGTGGGGGCTGGCGTGGCTCTGTGGAGCAGCCACCATTAACACTGGCCTATAGGCAGCCTGCTGGGAGGTGAGAGTGCTCGAGACCCAGTCAGGTCCAGACTCCGGGTGAAGGCTCGGAGCTCCCTCCGATCCATATCGTCAATGTCCTTGTGAAGGAGCGGCGATGCAGGCGCACAGAGCTCCAGTGACGTTACAGAAGCTTCTCTATGATCCCTCGCTCTGTAAACTCATGACAGGCATGCGACCCCTGCCACTCCTCAGCAGGCTGCCCTCACTGCCGGCAGGGCAGCGCAAACGGTGACTGATGTTGGCATGAGACGCGCTGCCAAGTGCCCTAGCCTGTGTGTCCAATCATGGATGTTGATTTCAATTAGCTCAATCACATGCTCCAATACTGACCTCTCTCATTCAAGGGCTTTGTCTTTAGTTGCATTTTATCCTCTCTGCACGTTGCCTCAACCACCCCTTGGCGAACAGGGTCAAATTGTTTGGTGTTTATGTGGCTCCAGGTAATGGTAGGTCCTTGTTTATGTTGGCCAAGACATTTCAGCGGTGGCCTGCCAAGCCTTGTTGGTCATCAGGAGGTGGGGTAAAGGGGCAGGGGGTTGGGCTAATGATGTAAAAGCTACCCTGATAATCAGTCTGAACAGTGGTTGGTCCTGATGGCTGGTGGCTGCCTGGTGCTGCGTTGATTGATGCTGGCCTGCGCCTCCATACAGAGCCCTGCCATGTGGACCCCACTGTGTAAACACTGTCACTGTGGTGAATCTCTTAGTTCCTTAAAGCCTAGATCAGTGGCAAGCTTTGTAATCTGCAGCCGTGACAAGAGGAGGGGTGTAGGGGGATCACAGGACTGTGATCACATACGTAACTTGATAGTGTTTCAGGATAAAATGTAGCTTGTGAGGTAAAATACTTCAGTTTTAGTGTAATATTTATTTTATTTTATTTCTAGACACTTTTTATTAGCGTTTATCACCTCATCTGCCTGCCAAAAAAGTACTAATGCTTACTACTTCTGTTAAAGAGCTTGAAAGACTGATAAAACCATTGACCTGTCTCTGTTTTCCAACCTTTTATCATGCCTCAGCCATAAATTTCCTTGCTACCCGAGCCCATTGTCTGAGGCCCGGTGGGGGGAGGCCATTTCTTTAAATATCCTCAATGTCACTGCGATGCAGCGTAGGTCGGCTCTGGGGCCTGCAGACCAGAGTAGTGCTCCTCTCTCCCATCCCATCCCAAATGCTGAGCTCACAGTCAGAGATAAGTGCTTCTCCAGAGATGGCCCCTCTCCCTCAAATTGCCTTCCGCATCTGTGTAAGAATGTCCACAATGTGCATGTTTAACATGTGACCATTAATCACAGCGAGACAGTCAATTAAAGCCATCAGAGCCACAGGGGCCTGAGCCAGAAGCATGTGCTGGCAAAATAATACCCAGACACATCAGAGGACACTTTCTACTTTTAGTGTGGTTGCAATTAGTCGACAGTTTCTCAAATATGGCTGTCGAGGGTGAGGAGGATGTTGTCCAGTGGACCAAGGACTGACCTCCAGGTTGGTGTGGACAGCTGCAGCTAAACTGTGATTTCTCAGAACAGAAACTTTAAGTACCAGATCCAATATTACATTACTTAGTACGTCTTTTTTTTATGTATTACCAGGACTTTTTGTAAGAGTGCAAGACTGATATATAGTCATGGGCTGGGTGATAATTCAGTTTTATCATTTCTTGACTTTAAGCAGAATCATATTGTTATAATATGATCTTATTGTGGTATCATTCTACAAATTTCTGCTGTCTAAAGTAGGCTTTCATTAAAAACAAAATGAATTGTTAAAGTTAATGTTTTACATAATTGAAGAGCCTAGGCTAATGTAATGACAGTAGAATACAGTTACTGACTTCAAATGTCAGTTGAATGATTTTTTTTACTGTAACTTTACTGTTTTACATACATTTCCCACATTGTGATTATATATGAATATCAGAAAATATTCTTTTTATTATATCATGATAATGCCCAGCCCCAGTTATAGTAGGCCTACACATTTAGTTACAGCCAGTGGTAGAAGAAGTATTCAGATCCTTTCCTTCAGTTAAAGTAAATATATCACAGTGTGACAATACTCCATTAGAAGTAAAAGTATGTGCATTCAAAGTATTATTAGCAAAATGTACTTACTGTGCAGCAGTATTGCTCCTGTCAGTGATATATTATTTTTTTATCATTGGATTATTGTTTCTGATGCTGTAACATGTAAACAACATTTTACTGTTGTCAAGAGGCAACTCATTTTAATGATGTCTCATACTGTTGGCTATTTTAACCTTTAGCAATGCATCATATCTAATAGACTTATCATGTGCTATGCATGTAAAATCTTAATCTGCCAAGTAACCAGTAAGTAAAGCTGGCAGATAATAGTAGTGGAGTAAAAAGTACAATATTAGAGTAGAAGTGTGAAGTAGCATAAAATGGAAATTCTTAAGTAAAGTATAAATACCTCAGAGATAAGTACAGTATTTGAATAAATGTACATAATTACTTTCCATCATTAGTCACTGTTTTGGTCATCAAATTTAAAATATAGACTTCCTAGTAGATAATTATATTCCAACAAAATGATAAAAACCATTTGCATAAGACATTTAAACATCATAAACACATCTAGAATCAAACTATAGAGCCGACATTTAACCATGTGGTTATCCTCCGAGAAAAGATACCTTTCAGGTCATCAGAAGTGCAGCCTGCTCTTTTATTTTCCCTTTCCATCTGTCAGCGGTGCCTTTGTCACGGGCACAGGCTATAGATAGAGTTGTCAAGTCGGACCTGTGGGTCACGGGGTCGGGGAACCTCTTCACTTCTGTTGACCTTCAGACAGACAGATTTATACACTGTGAAGTCTCGACGCGAGTCTCGGCGCTCTCACCGCAGCCATGCCTTCTGTGATCGGAGACAACTGTAATAAAGACGTCAGGCTTTGACCCCTGTCACTCTTCATTTCACCGGTAATTGTCATGATTGCTGAATAACACCCAGATTTTAAACAAATGCATTAGCCAAATGAGGTGAGGTGAAGACGTTGATGGGTAGCCTTTCTGTCTTCCTGTCAGAGATGAGCTGTTGACTCATTTGCCAGTATAATCATAGTAAATTACTTGTAGCTCATTTGCAGATTGTTGTCAGTGAGATGGAGCGCAGTTTACCCATTTGACAGCTTAGTTAGCAGTCCAAGGACTTGTGAAATATCACACTCGCAACTATTTTTCCAATTTTAGAGCCATGCAGGGAATGTGAGACTGGAAATTGTGAGATTAAGCCACGGTTCACCTCCAGCTGCAGTACCCACTGGGTCATATTTTTCACAGTAATAAAAAATTGTGACCTTGAATTAAAGATTTTACGTGTTTTATTTCTATTTATTGTTATCAATAAAAAAAATTTCCTGGAAGTTCCATAAATAAGGCATTTTATAACTAAACAAGTAACCAAAGGGCAGTAATTACAAGACCAGAAGGGCCCCGCTAACAAGCTAACAATAAATGTGAATTATCATTGTCATGGCGTTGCAACATTTTCATCTCTTTTTGTGTTACCCCATGTGGGTAAACAAGCGGTTGACATAAGTTAATTATTAATTAAACATGAAGCAGAAGAGAGGAAAGCATGAAAGAGTCCCTAAAGAGACCTCTAAACAAACGGGGCGTGGAGCAGGTACCAACGCGACCCCGCTCCCAAGAGTGCTGTCTGTTGTGAGACTGCCGACTCACTAATGAGCTGTTTGCAGAACTGGGTACACAGTGACAGTGACCCCTGACCTTCACCCACACCGTCTGGGGAGCAGTGAGGGTTGGAGAAGAAAAACCTGCCCTATCTGTGCTGCTTCTTCACTCTCTGCTCCTGGTCAAACGAGTTTTGTGACTCTGCCGTCCTGCTGCCTTTTATCAAAGAAAGAATTACTACTTCTGAAGAGCAGCATTTCTTTTCTTCTAGCTGTGAAATTGACCCGTGGTGCTTCATAATGTCAGCATGTTAGGAACTTGATAACACTGACTGAGCTGCACAATCACTTACATAATTACTATTGTAATAGGGCCATAATGAGCATATCGAAACACACGACCTTCAGGCACTCCATCTTTATCCTTTTTTAATTATCCTGATCATACTGGATCTTTTTTTTTTTTTTNNNNTTTTTTGCACAAGTGTTCTTTACAGTGAAAGAGTATGAGATACTAATGACCAGTTTGACAGTTTGATAGTGGGGGGAGATGCTGCGTGTGTTTGAGGATGCCGGCGCGTCAGCCGCCGAGCCCAGCGACAGTAAAAACCCATCTAATTAACCCTCCTGGTATGACATCATGTGATTAAATTAAACCACATCATCTCCCCCTGGGTTTGCCTGGAAACAAACCCCAACAATTCATTCGCTAAGCTTTAATTTTCAAACCTGTTTCAAAGGCCTGATGCAAAGATAATTACCAGCTTCATCTCGGGTGGGTTTTTGTTCCATCCTCTTGTTCATTAATAACGATAAGAGGTTGGAGGTTAAAAACTCATTTAATTGCCTTTATATTAATGACATTATGAATAGCAGGGACTGTGGAGTCTAATTCTGTCCAGTAGTTAGTCTACATGCAGGGCCCCCTGGAGGGCCGCTCATTTTGCCAGAATTACACTACGGCAGAACTAGAATTAATGTGCACCACACTTTAACAGCGATGACAAACATGCTCTCCAGCAAGGAATTATCTTGAGAAATGGCTGCAGAGACACACTCTCCCTCTCTTCCTCTCCTCACACACACACACACACACACAAGCTCAAGCTGAAATTGCATCATGAATCCCCATTTTGTAAACAGAGTCCAGTCCAACTCATTTTTAGATATTCTATTGCCTTTCAGGGCCCCAGTACTAATTAGAGTCTCTTTACCCTCATGTCCTGTAGAGGTGAATTCCTTCCCACCTCAGAAAAGAACTGCAGCCGAGTCGGGCACTGATGACTAAATTGTACTCTACTTAGGAATAATGATAATGAAAATGCCTTTCAGCCAAGCCATTTCACCCATGAATATTGCAAAGAGGTAATTTCAGCGAAGCGTTGGCATTTTAGCTAATTTAAATTCCTGTTATCTCTCAGATTTTTTGGCTGGTTTTATGGTTACTGGAGCAGATTTAGTTGTGTATGCATTATGGCCACAAGAGCCTAACCATACATCTGAATGCTAATTAAACATTTGAATAATCAGCTGAAATAGTAGGAACATGGCGAATGCTGTTGTATGTGACGCTAACATCCAAGCATCTAAGTCCTGATTTCAAGACGGGGAAAAAACATATTTTTTTCTACCAATTACAGTTTGCTCTTAAATGTGAGTTGTAGTATAAAGATAGAACTCTTCATTATTTCTCTGTTCCCTCTCCTCTACTGTAACACTTCCCTCTGTCTGCTTATCCCGACGCTGTATGAATAAAGTAAAAGTTACTGAATTTGTAGCATAATGATCCTAACTAAATAGCACAAGGAACTTATTAGTTTACAAGTATCACCAGCCAGAAATGAGGCCAAGGGGGGATGATGAATGAGTATATTTCCCCAAGCAAAAGGCTGACCTGGATACTGCTTTCTTCCTCCCCTTCCCCAGTGCCAAGTGGGCCACCATTTTTCACTGGCCTCACACTTAGCCACGGACAGGCTTATTTGGGCCCATGCTAACGGTAGCCCTGACCCGCAGTCTGCCTCCGCCGCCAGCCTCCCTCTGCACTCATCCGAAAATTGTAATCCCTTCGCTGGGGCCCCGTAATTTGATCAAATAGCATGCACCCTTCCCCACCACTTATTGGCCAATTAAGTCAAGTTCTCACGCAGGGGGTCCAGCTGGCTCGGTGTTATCTGGGGATGAATTGATTGAAGCCATTCCACATCTATGAACCCTACTTTAATGATGTAGGTGATAATACTTGTAATTCTTCTCAGTCAGGGGACTCATGGGCGCAGCTGTTACCGCAGTAATCCTTGTCCTGATACACTGAAGTACCAGCAAGGCATTAATCTGTCTCTCAGATTCTCCTCCGCCAGGTTTTTCTCCACCCTTTCCTCCCGCGTTCCTGCCTTTGCTTATGTCTCGTAGCTAATACTACATCTGTGAAATGTGACATTGAAGGTGTGGGTAAAANNAAAAAAAAAGACGAGGCGTAACACACGATTGTGAGGGATTCGATGTTAATGATTACGCACCGCTTGCATTCCCCAGTTCGGGCCCTGACCACTTTGTTAAAAAAAGACACCCATACACCCCCCCTCTTCCAACTAAACCATGACAACTTAAGAAGGATAGATTTAGGAGTGAAAAATCAATAAATACATGTATTAGTTTCAAAGGCAGACATTAACATTCTAAAACAGACTTCTCTTATAATCCTGCCTCTAGCCATTCAGTCAAAATATCAAATTATCATAATGAGGTCTAACTGCATATAAATGCCAAGCATTAAAATCCGAGAAGGAGGTTACACATAATGCAATACATTCTTTATTACATATTGCACATTATCTCTATATAGGTACATATATCTATAGGTTCCTCACTTCATATTGTGACTTTCATTTGCATCGCAGCACATTTCATGATTGTTAAAACACCTCTATGACAATGGGAATATGTAATCATAGAACATGAGCGTCATGTCCTCATGCCTCTGTTTTACATATTTCTTCTTAAAGGTGGAATACTTTGTCAAAAATTAAAAATACAACAGATGACCTGAATTTTAGGCATATTATGCACAAAAGAGTTGAGCGTGCTCTTAAGAGTGTCGACGTTGTCTTTTAACTTGAGATCAGAGAGTGAGAATTGCATAGAAATTAGTCTGAAACCGGAGCCACCCCTGCTAAGTTCCTCTGTTGGAGATGGGAGAGGAGACCTTGACAGGCTCCGTTTTACCCTGTTAAATCGCTGCAGGTTTTCCAGCTCTGCAGAGCCGTACGCACACAAACAGTAGCCAATAACATGCTCCAAGTCACCATTAGGTCACTATTAGGGTCCTCAGGGGTGCACAGATCTGGCGGGGTCAGGGGTTGCCAAAGCCAGGTGGAGTCTGGGACAAATTTATTAAGGGAACGAGATCATGCAGGCTACACTTAAAAGTAGCGTCAACAAGGGCAAACACCTGCAGGCCAGCTGGTGCTCCGTGGCACTGACAACACTCACCTGCCAATAAAGAATGAAGACATTTCCACTACAGTTCATTACCCTGCCTCGCTTTGTGTGTCTCCCTTCAAATGCTTTGCTGGGCATTTACTGTCTGCAGTTATTAAAATGATTTCCAC
Organism: Oplegnathus fasciatus; assembly: GCA_003416845.1. NCBI lineage: Eukaryota > Metazoa > Chordata > Actinopteri > Centrarchiformes > Oplegnathidae > Oplegnathus > Oplegnathus fasciatus. Next base: position 590,823 of record NTHP01000314.1, on the reverse strand, counting down.
ATATTAATGTTCACACGGCAGAGTATCCATTTATCTGTGCCATTAAATTTACATTGCCAACTTTTGCAAAATGTATTTCCCTTAAAGCGATTGTGTCTTGTAGGGAAACATAAAATCTTACATTTTGTATTATGTGTGTAAACTTAAGTATACTGATAGAATTTGCAAATCACTCTGAAAATGCATTGAATAATAATGAATAATACATAACCGCTGAACAAATTAGACTGGTGTGAGCTCCAGCGTGCCCCACTACGAGTGTTAGCTGAATGCCATGAAAGATCTCGATATTAAGGATGAAAAATTGGGTGAGTAAGCAGCACTAGCGAGCTGGATCAGTCTCATGGTAAACAATTTAGCGTGGGGGCGTACAGTAATTACTGCTTTCAGTCTCATTTAGAAAGCCTGTTGGCGCTCGGGAGCGTGATGTCACTACAATGCTGGATGCGTCTCTGGATTCGTGATGTGCAGATATGAACAGCGATTTAAGTGACAGGACGTTTGAGCTGTCATGCCAGCTTTGAACACTTCCTATTTTTTCCCCCATTTTTTTTTGCTCCCCTTCTAGACAGTGTCACGCCTACTTTTGTCTGAACACATATTGCTCAGTTTAACTGCTACTTTTTTGTCTTACAAATGTGTGTGTGTGTGTATCGGGGAGGGAGCAGTTAGTGATCAGCAACCTTGAAGTCTGTTTATGTCTTCGACTGATGTAGGGGTTCATTGAAAAATCAAATGAAGAAACGCATTATGTACATTTATGTACATACATAGCGAATTAGCAAAGCAGAGTGGGTTTGCATATGTATGTGTGTGTGTGTGTGTGGCTGCAGGATAAAATAAGCAACAAGCATTTTGGGCTTGTAAACACAACCATAGAGGAGCGTCTGTTGGTTTCTGTCCTTATTATTTTTGGCAGGGTTGCATATGTTCTCTGTGCAGAGCCGAGCTTGATTATCATTCCAATGAGCAGAGGTGGAGAGAGTCACATTAATTTGTAGTAATTAATAGCACTGCTGCATCTGACAGCACATGCTAACGAGACCCTTTGATTGTTTGGATCTCTAAGTGTGCCTCTCCTTGTTTGCATCACCTCGGAGGAATTCGTAATATCAAAGCTTAGCGCTATCTGATACTTGTCAAAATGCAATTTATAAAAGTTTAATTCTTTTATTGATTTAGTTTAGGTTTGATGCCTGCAGTGTCAGCTCCCCTGGTAGAACTTAGTGGATTCAAATGCTTGTCACCAGCTCGGCCTCCTTTTTACTGAGAACAATTGCCATAGGCCAGCCCAACAGGCATGGTTTAATTGCCATTAATTAAAAGCATAAATCTTTTTCTTCAGTTGCTCTGCTCTTAAACAGGGCTTTGCGTATCTGCTTTTTTTCTGTGCTTGTCAGAATCCCTCCTGGCTAGTCAGGATTCAACNNNACCACCACCACTCCCCAATCCTCCCCCCTCTTCCTCCCCTCTTCCTCCCCTCTTCCTCCCTTCCTCCCTCCCCTTCCCTCCCTGCTCACCAGACGTTTCTGGAATCATCTTTTTAGCACACTCCTGCATGATCTGACATGAAGTGCGGGCAGCATGGTGATATTTAGTAAACCGGCTTCCTTCTTTATTGATGTATAATGAGGTCAAATGAATCCCCTCGTACGCATGCTTAGATGGCTCCTTGCCTCAAATCCTTTCTGACAGCGAGTAAAACAGCCGGCAAACACAACGCCGGCTCCCAGAGACATGGTTGTGAAAAAGCAGGGGAGAAGGAAAAAAAGCTCTTTTATACCTTTGCAATTTCCCTCCTGTCTAGTCCTTAATTAGACACTTATTACCCTCTGAACAGTATTGCTCTCCTGCTCTAAGCCTCTAATACTGCAAATACTGGATGGTAGAATTAACATTAATGCCAGGTTTATTATCAAATGACAGCTCTATTTACTTAAAAAGAAAAAAAAAAGAAAAACACGGTTTGCTTTTT
>NTHP01000314.1:578460-588839 GCA_003416845.1 Oplegnathus fasciatus | reverse complement strand
TTTTTTTTTTTTTTTGGCGAACATTACACGCTTTCATACAACTTCTGTTTGACTTGTGCTACATTTTGCAGCTTTACATTGGTACTATGTTGGGGTGATATTTGGCATCACTCAAAGCAAGACACCACGGTTTAAAAAGGGATCACTGGCGTCTTAAATTATCAGTGGTGTCAAAACAATTCACTTCCCTTTCATTGCCAAGCATCGTCCCCTCGCCCTCAGCCCTGCGCCCTCTGCTCCTGGGTGGCCATGTCACCGTCAGCGGCTCATTGGAGCCCTACGCCCGTTTACGCATATTAGCTTTTTGCCGCATCTGCCAGCATTCGCAGCCATTCCCCCTGCGCAGCTGCATACATAGTCAGGGCTGAGCCTTCCCAGGCCTTATTAAAGCCAAGAGAGTGTTTCAGTTCAGGGTCATTGAGAGAGTGCAGCACATAAATATGTTAGGGCAGCACTATCAGCTGGTCAGTTTACTGGGGGTGATCGATGATGGTCCCAGCACACTCGCCCAACAAACATCTTAAGCGGATGCGGTTTTTGCTTAATTGGGAGCTTTGCAGCTCAGATTCCGACTTATTTGATGTTGATGATGAAGTCCCAGGAAAGCTGGGGGATTCTTGTAAACTAAATGTGTATGCGTGCTGTCTTCATTCGTACGCTGGTCAGAACTGTTACCCGTCAATTTGACCTGCATAGCTTCCCTCTTCTTCTGAGGGAGTATGAACACACACACACACACACACACACGTACATACACACATGCCCTGAGCTCATTTTTAATCCTCGCAGCACACTGTGAAGGCAGGAGGAAGTTCCAATTAAAATTAAAATAAGCTCTTTTAACGGTCTCTTAAATTGACAACTGAACAATGATTTTCGAATTGGTATCTGTCAAAGGTCTCGGAAAATCCTCAGTTGATAAGGCCCAACGCATCCAATTAGTAGCGGAGTAGGGCCTCAGCCAGTAATGATTTCCAGGTCCCTTAAGATGTGGCGCGGACACTTATTGCAAATTACTGACAAAGAGCCCTGCTGTATTGATGAGGGGGAGAACAGCCAAGTCTCCGTGTTCCCATCAGGTGGACGAGCACCAAGAGGGGCCTGAAGGAGAGCCCGGGTGTCTCTCTCTCTTCCTCTCTCTCCCTTTCTGCAGCCATAATGTGGCCTCGCTGTGTAGCTCATATATAGCCCCCCTGCTGACATGGACTCTGAGAGACCAGCCTCTCTTGACATGAGCCCCAGCTCAGGGAAAATGCTAATGCTAACATGAGGGAGGTGTCAGGAGCGGATCATCAATAATGTCTGCAAGTTAACTGCCCTCTTCTAATTATAGCTCCTATCTCACAGGGCCGCGGGAGGCTGCGGGGCAGCTCCTTAATTGAGCTGAGGTAGATTTCCTTCCCTATCATATTCGCGGCCCCATTGTTTACAGTCCTTGAAACTGATTGAAAGGAATCAAAAGATTCATGGAGATGTGATTCAGTGCAGAATGTATTTGGTATGCAGGAAGAATGAATAAAGGAGGATGATTCTTGCTGGTCAGGTAGGGATTTAGATTTGAAGGCCATACTATAGCCAGAGGTCATATCATTTATTCTCAGCATTGATGCCTCTGGAATGCTGTATGTGCTATGTTTTGCTTCTCTGTTCTGCAGTGCAGGCTGGTACCAGAGGGGCAAATAAGAGCTGCCACTATGACAGTCTAGTAACTAGCGCTGTTCACCTCAATTATGGGAGTTAATGAATAGATAATCACATTTTGCATTTAGATTTGCTGCTTGTGTAGCGTTATTGTAGTGCACATTTCCTCCACGGTCTCTGGGGAGCGTTGCTGCGGGTCTACAAAGCTCTCAGGCCATGTTAAGTCCCCTGATGTTTACACGAGTCTGAGGCTTCCATCCCGCTGTAGGCTCAGTAAAGAAGGTGTTGACCCTGGTGACCTGAGCCTGCTTCCATTGGGTGAGAAAGGGCCGCTCCATACTCTGTGCTTCAGGGTCAAATGGTTTGTAGTTTGTAGTTTCCTCTAGTTAGATGTTTGTTGCAAATGACTGTTGAGAACTGGGAGGATTCGGGCTGATAGCAGAATAGGTATCTCCGGCAGGGAGGGGTTTGGGATGTTTTTGACATTTTGCTCAAGGAGGTGATTGTGCTTCCAACTTCATGTGTGCTTCTTGTGAATACAGTATGAGCTGGCTGTTGATTGGTGATTAACATTATGTCACTGTTTATATTCATTTATAATACATGCAGAAGAATATAATTTTTGGCGCCCGATCTGCATCGGTTCATTGTCTGTGTGCCGGTGTAATCCCCACTAAACTTGCAGCCCTCCGCACGTCTGTGTTCCTTTAAGATGAGAGAGGCTTTGATTTCCCCCATCTTTGTGTCACACTGACTGGCATACTATTTGACAGGTGGAGTTAAAATAGAGAAAATTGTGGATGAAAATTCGTCAGTCTCAATCTCTTGCCCTGGGCTGTAGGCAGCAGAGACAGAAGCCCACTGCTTTGTGTCAAATGTTTATCAAAGGGCCTGATTAAATTGCTGTGTTCAGGGTAACAGCCTAATAGAAAAAAATCAAATCCCTATACCTTGGCAAGCCGTCCTTGTATGATTGTGAGCAGAATAAAGCGGGGGAAACTGAGGTGCCAAAAGAAACCTCTGACCAGCCAGCTGTAAAGGAGGCTGGAATATCATATGCCCTTTGTTGTCGCACAAAAAGAGACGCAAGCTCTGAGATCTGTTGTTGTTCTCACTTTCCTCTGTCTTCTCAATCATTCTTTTTTCCCTTTATTGCTGGAGGAAATAAACCTGGCCCCTTTTGCTGAGGCCGGCTAGCTTCCCCTGGCCATTCCTCCCTGTTTTGTTTCAAAAGGGCAAGGCTCTCCAGCCTGAGCAGTTTGCCCTGCAGTCCCACGCCAGGGGCGATGCTTGCCTCAGCTGCTTCATCACCGGGGGACTGGGCTAACGTCTCCTGACTGCACTTAGCTGTGTTTCTCTGATACGGTCATATCACATCAGCCTGGGCACATGTGACATTGCATCTCTTCCTAACTTTAAGCAGTTTGTTGCCATCCATGTTCTTTCTGCTTTTATCTTCCCCCTTTTTGAGTGATGTTATGATTTGTTGCAATATTTTCTGGCAGCGCTGCTGCCACACGTTTGTGTCGGATAACAGGGCCTATTACAAGATCTCTCGATCTGGCCAGTTTTCCCCTACAGGAGACAGAGAGAGCTAGGCCTCCCCCTCCCAGTTTTTTTTTTCTCATCCTTACCCCCGCATTTGAATTTCTAGATAATAGGCTTTGACTTCTGGCTGCACGTTTATGGGTCTTTTCATGTTATCAGCTTAGCTCATAGCGTGGAGCTGAAGAACACAGACTCCTAGTGACAGGCCAGCCAGTCAGCAAGGCGAGCCTGTCAGGATCTCTCATACACTAATGATTTCCCTTTAGTCTATTTTCTGTCTCATTGGCCGTTTCCTTCAAAAACAAAATTGCTCATTTAAATTCTCATGCCTGGGGCATTTTGGTCTTCAAATATTGTTGGAAAGTGAAAGGATTAGGCAAAATATGCTTTTTTAAAATGTTAATATATTTTCTGGTTCACTTTCTCCTCTGAGGCCAATTAGGGAATTTCTGCTGGCTGCATTAATGTCAAACTGACATCCCCAGCTATAATTACACTGTGCTTGAAACCTAACTTTCACTTGTGGGTAGATGAGTGTGCCTTGCAGTGACACAGAGACTTGCTCTGCCAGCTTTTGATCATTTAATCATTGCTTGCTTTCTTTCACTCTTTCCTCCCTTGCTTGCTGATGATTTCACCTTTTATTCTTTCTGTTGCAAAATGCAATGTTGTGTTTCATTATTCAGCGCCGTGTTTTGCAGGGTTCATTAGTGACATCATGCCTCCACTTTGCCTGCTCACAATAACACAAGGAGAATGGAATGGTCCCTTCAGGTGCAGATACCATATGTACATTGTTTACTTGCTTGATTCACAATTTACATTGTGCTGTTTGTGTTTTCGACGTGGTTTTTCCGCAATGAAGGGAGTGAGCGTGCTGTCAGGAATTGAAGGACGGGTAATGCGTGGCACAAATGCACCATTTCTCTGCCAGTCCTCCTTATGCTGCAGCTCTGTGTCAAGACCAGGGAGACGGTTAATGATGGTTAATGCTTTCACCATGAATATGAATGCCTCCACAAAGTGCATCTTAAACCGTATGGCAGATTCCACTTGTGATTTGGGCTCCTTTTGCCTGTCAGTTGCCGTGGAACCACTGACACTCAACACACTTTAAATATCTGTAAGGAGAAAGGTTGTTTGGCGTATTACCAAAGGGGTGCTAAAACAAATAATTCCCATACTTTGCCATAAGAAGAAGAGAAATATTGATAATGGATATAATTATGAGGGACAATAAAGTTTTAGTTGGAGGTTGAGTGTGTCTTAATGTGCAGCCATTTTTTCTATTTACACACCCAGAATGAAAGAAAATACAAGTTGCCTTGAGACTTGAATGTGTTTGGCATTATATATATTCTTTTAAATCGGATTAGGGGTTTTTGATTATGGTCAGCCGGCTACCTGAAGTTTTCCTTCCCAGAACATACGTATGGGATGAGAATGCCTGTACAGCTATGCAATTTTAAACCAAACCTGACCGTTGATTTGAGGTTTGGAGCTGATTTCAGCCACCAAATGTTGCTAGCAGAGGAAGGCAGACTCTTGTGAATGATCTACACCCCTCCTCATTTAGCCTCCAACAGCTTGACAATTGTGATGCCAATCAGCTTAATGACCCTGTGATTGTTTTGAATTTTCATTACCCCATGTTGGACACCATCAATCTGTTACAGTATGTGCTGTTGCTGGCTCTGGGGAGGGAAAAAAAAAAAAATCACACAGCACAGTTTGACAAAGTGCGCACAAGCTTCCTCGGCTATTCGTAATGTCCATCGGCCACCCCTCCTCGCCCCCCTCCCTTCCTCCGTCTTTTCTCCTCGCCTCACTCTGTTTGCATTGTTTTACCCTTTTGCTTGGACTTCAGGTAATAGGAAATGGCACTGACCCCTCCTGATCCCCCCGATTACCTTTGTGAAGCGTGAATGTGGTATGGAATCACACATCAGGAGACGAGTTGTAATTATTTTTGCGATGCCATCAGCATGGATCAATCACTCAGGGAGGCTGCTAGTGGAACGCCGCTCGCAGCTATGGATGGAGCCAGCAGCGACCCTCTTTGACTGACAGCTTTGGTAATTAAGTGATTGTATAGACCCCTCCGACTGTTATAACAACCTTGTCAGGGCCAGTCTGTGTTTGGAACACACTCAAATCAATGTGTTCTCCACTCCCTGAGTATTTCTGATCATGTACCTCAGACAGGAGCAGGAAAAACAGAATTTGCAGCGGCACTACTTTCCTTGAATATTTGTCATGGCAGCAAATAGCTTTGTTTGACGCTCCAGCTTTAAAAAAAAATACACTTACACATAATGCAGATTTTTAGAATATTTTATTCTCATAGCACACCGGAAATCCCTTGATGAATAAAAGTAGATTTTACTCTCTCCTGTTTTATCATATTTCAAATTGTATGGCATAGAATAATACAAACCTGCACTTCAAATTGAACTTGAATGTCAAATGTTTCATTACTGCATGAGTGGAAATGACGTTTAGAGGTTGGAATAACATATAATATGTCCATCCTAAATGTCAGATCGCTCTCACGCTGCAACCTTTAATTCCAAAGCTCCTGGGATGTAATTTTGCATTGAAACTTGATTCCCATCATCACATCATCTTAGCCTTTTTCCATCGCACGGAAATGAAAAATGTTCTCCATTTGCCAGAGGAGAAGTATGTTGTCCTGCATGTGTAATCTGATCACTAATATACATGTAAAAGAGCGTAATTGGTGTGAATGTCCCCCTTACTATCACAGCATCCACCACACTGATGGTGCAAGTGAACGCACTTCTACTTTAACAAGCTGATATGCTCTAGAAACTACAAAAGACTGGTGTGGTATTAACTCATCAGTTTACTATAGCAGGCAGTCATGTGCTTTAATACTTAAGTATATATTTTTTATGATTTATTTTTTTAAAATACTTCCTCCCTCTCCATGACAACGGAGCAAGCTCCATTAGATGTGGCTGAAAGCTCTGGGACAAATCAAGTAAGTGAGTAAAGAATTTTTTTTGTCAAATTACTATTTCAGTGGTCAACAATGAACTTCCAAGCTCAACAGTTTGAAACCTGCCCACATGATTTGTCTATAAACCGTTAATAAAAGTTTTATAACGTGTGTGTGTGTCATTAAATATGATAACAGCTCATTAACTGTTCAAACAGCAGTCACAGACGCTTATAGACATTGTTATAGTCCAAATTATAACTGTTGACAAATACGAACATGTTGGTTGTCCTTGTATCTGATTACTACCACATGTGTATTATTAACCATTTATTAAGTGTTTATATACTACTTATTAATGCTAAATGAGGGGGTTAAAGTGTTGCCAAAACTTTCTTGATGAATTAAATCATAGTTGAATTTTTGAAAGGAAGCTGCTGTGTAAAATATTCAATGTGACACCTCTTCTTGAGGTGGACAGTACATAACTTTAACATTGCGTTACAGGTTTTTCTTGTTATATTTGACAGTATACCCAGAAAATCTTGTCCCGTGTGTCAGCCTAATTGCAGTAATTGACAAGACTAAGTCAAAACAACAGGAGTTAAAACGTTCAATTATTTTCCAGTCGATGTAAAATTTTGTCGTTGTTCCCCTGATAAAATGTGCCAAATTTACACCAGAGCTGCATTCAACTTGGTCTGATGTGAGCAAACTGTTGCCTTAGCTGCACCAACATCACAAAGCGGTCTGCTAGTCACACTCGTTGTTCACTTTCAACATGTTACAGCACTGTACAGACGATTCTGCGAAGAGCATAGAATATGTAAGTTCTCTGTCATAGATTTTGACCCGTGACTTATTTGGATGAGTGAATTATTTTGGAGCTGTTCTACTGCAGAAATGTCAGATAATAAGTGCAAACAGCCAAATAGAATAGAAATGCCTAAAATTTTGTCTCTTTTTTTTTCTGACCCAAACATCTAAAAGATACTCAGCATAATTTGCTGTCACTAATAAAAGTGCAAAGATGCTTTCACTGAATTAAAAAAAAAAAAAAAAAAATCTAATCACCACTGAGTGCTTCACAACATCCACACACAACGTCTCGTCAGCAGGGTTTTTTTTATTAACTGCTGTGCCTTTGTTGATAGCAATGAAGACGTTTTAATTCTCTCTGAACTTCTGTGCCAATTGCCCGAAGATCACAGGAGATACTGGAAGAACTGGAACCACCCAGTTACTTACTTACAGCTGGTTCCACCAGTTCTCCTCTAAAACACCCCAAAAAAAAAAAGATTAAGTGTGTGATATTTGCTGGAGCCATGCTTCAAAACACGTGAGACCTCCGTGTGCCCAGGTGTTAAAATGGTCTCCACGTCTGGGAAGATATTTCACAGAGGTTCATTTTCACTTTTTTTTTCTTACGTACTTTTTTTTTTTCTTACTAGAAGTACATCTTCATTGCCACAGACTGATTTGCACCAACATGGTTCTAGGATTTTAAAGGATTTGATTTTTAGGATTGTGAATAATCCAGCAGGGTCTACATTTGTGCCCTGATGGAGGTTTGACAGCCAGTCGCCCCATATTCTGCCATATGGACAAATAAAGCATTTAGCTTTACTTAAGCATCGACCACCAAACAGAAGAGACATCTGGGTGATACAGGTCTGATTAGCCACTATGATCTTCTGACTCCGTACATACCGTTGGACAGCTCGTCCTTTTGCAGCTTTTAATCAATGTAATTCCCTGACCATCTGTCAAGGACACCACCACTTTGATGGGATGGGCAGTCAGACATTAGACCACACCCTGCACATGCCATTTCCATGCCTTAACAATATGAGCCGATAGGTGCAATTAGTCAGTCCAGATTTGACTCAGCTGTTTCTAATTTGAAACATCCCCACAAGGATTTGCAAGTTTAAAAAAAAAAAAAAAAATTACCATTATTTCCTAAAGAAAACTTCTGTTAAATGGTGATTTTTTAAAAAAAAAAATTAAAATATTGCTTGTAGTCTAATTCCACAAAATGTACATTTTTAAGTTTGAGCAATCAACATGTTTTAATTGCTCAAATGACATGTCTATTTTATCATGTGATTTTTGAATTGTAATAGATTACACACTCAATTTTGCTCATTTTAAATGCAACTTGAGTTTTTTATTACAAAAGCAGGACAGATTAAGTTTGACTTTATGAGTTGTTGCTGTTTCCTGCTTAAACATGACAGCTGACCTTCATACTGCCCCCCGAGATTTTAAAAGCAATTGTATCAAATTGTTTTACTAAATTTAATGAGAAAAAAAAGATTGTATATTTAAATGTAATATTTTAATTTGATGCTAATAACTAGAAAAATCCTGTCAAAAAGCAACAACAAATAATTTTCCTGCTTGCATATTTTCGTCATAACCAATCTCCCTCAACAGCCTCTCATCCATCCTGATTGGATCCTGCTTTTCATGACGTCGGTCCTGCTGTAATTAAAAAAAATGAGACCTCTGGATCATCAAGGCAGGGGGACGTGCACGGCTGTTTGATTCACAGAGAGGCTGCGTTTGTCTCACAAACGGCCTTAAACTTATTCTAACCTTTACACCGTCTCTCTCCAAACTTGGAGAGAAACTCCTCCGTGTCTCTGCGCGTCTCCGGCCGGTCCGGCATCTTCCCCGCGGTGATTGACAGTCTAAATGCGGGGTGTCTCTTTGTAAACGCTGCAACTGTGCAACCTAAAGGTCGCCAGCGGTGAAGTGACAGCTTACACGCAAAGCCGCCAGAGAATCAATATGGTGCCAGCCACTATTACACTGTCCCATCATCGACCATCAGCTGAGGCCAATAAGACGATACCCCTAACTGGTAGCATTCAATTTGCTCCTGCGGCGCCTTAAAACCTAATAAAGCGATTGATTGTTCCTGCTTGCAGTTGATGAGCACATTGACTGACATGTTTAAGCATCGCTTTGATCTGAACTGAGCGATTTGTAGGGAATAAGGTTTAGAAAAGGCCTGATTACAGGCTGCATGTGCAGGATGTTCTAATTGGTTTCCACTGTGGGGATAATGTCTTTTTATATTGGTGCCATGTTGTTGTTCAGATCTTGTTTCTGTAACTGTCACTTTGTTTCGCACCGAGCTTCATCAGTGGCTGACTGGTTGATCATTATCTTCAGCCCGTGTTCATTTGATATCAAGTCCTCCAACTGAACTGAAATGTGAAGTAATTCGTGCTCATTAGAGGGCAGCTGAGGCCTCAGCTTGCTCATGAACTTCAGCAGACTCTGACCTCGCTTTGTCGCCGCCTTGTGCTCAGACTTTGCCTGCATCTCATGCGGGAGGAGTCCAGATCCACCGAGAGGACTCATCTGTACAGACTGCCGCTGCTGTTAGAGGAATAAAACCTTTGCTTTTCTGCTGGTCAGCTCACTGCAACATGTAAGAGCATTTAAATAAAATATACTCATTTCATTTATTCGGCGTAAGGCCTGATAGAAAACGGACTCTTCGATTTTTGAATTAAATGCTGAAATTGAAATGAACACCATTTCTTATTAAACTGTCCCAGAGACAACGTGCTGTAAGAAAAAACACTCAACACTGAACGTTTTAGAACATGTGAATAATCCAAATATTAAAGCTGTTAATTGGAGTCTGCTGCTTTACAGCTTGTTGGTAATTTAAAGCTTTTAACTTATTAATAAAACTTCAACATTTTCATCTTCTGCTGCAGCCCTGCGTGAGTGTAGAGAAATTTAAAAATCGATGAAAAAAGAAGTTAAAAACCAGACATGTAGGTTTTTGTGTATCTGGGTAAGTAGGCTTGTTTTCCCTTGTAATTATTTTTTGACAGTGTGTTGCATGCAAAGATCACTACAACAAAAATAAGGAAATATACAATAAATACATCGCTTTTTAATTGATAAAGCCCCCTGGATAAATGCGATTTAAAGAAATGAATTAAATCAGAAACAAACCTACAAATCCGGATTTCTGAACAGCCTGAACAACAGCATAAAATCTTCATCCGTCTCACATCAATAATCATCATCAGCACCACCTTCATCATCAACCTGCTGGAGAGGAAGAAGAAGAAGAAGAAGGAGAAAAAAAAACATAAATAATAAGCTAAACCCGCTCCGTGATTCATCCTCAAATTCCGGAGAAGTGCGGAGGCTGTGGAGAAAATCCATCTGAGAGAAATTTCAAGTCCGCCAAAAA
>NTHP01000314.1:561044-573784 GCA_003416845.1 Oplegnathus fasciatus | reverse complement strand
CCCCCCCCCCCAAAAGACACATTTAAAGACATTCTACAGAAGTAAAGGAGGTATTTAATATAGGCCCAGATAGCCTAAACCCAGTCCTAAAGACTCTCTGTCCGGGCCGAGACAGACCACAAGGACTGCTCATGTCTGATTGTTTGTTTGTTTGTCTTTTGTACAAATACACTTACATTAGCAAATAAACTTATAAAGTTTATTAGATGGAGAAGAACGGAATGAATAAAGAAGTAATGATACTAATTGANAAAAAAAAAATGTAGAAGCTATTAATTTATCAGTTGCACATTATTGATTATAAACCGGGTGTTGGATTAGCCTATTTCTCTAAATAGTCATAGCACTTAAATCAAAAATTTTATATAATAAAAAATAGTTTCCAGCTATTCTGTCTCTTATTTTATGAAGACACATTTTATACAATAATTTATTGTGTGTATATTAACATGTTAACCTACCATAATTACAGTGGGGTCTAACCCGCATAATCCCCAGTTCTGTTTTTTGGGCTGACATAATTTTTATGACATAAATGGATCAACGTAAATAATTTGTTATAGGAGCATATGGTCTTTAAATTGGAAGATATTTAATTTAGTTTCAAACTGGTGATCACCGACTAGAGGTCAGTTTCCACGCCTTTATATTTATGTTTACCAGCACATATACATATGGATGCGCAGCAGCTGATTGGTGGTGGGATGAATGGTTTTGATGAGTCGGGTATACTGGGAATGTGGCCTTGGCTTGGCAGCTGTTCCCTGGGAGCACAGCAGACAATAAGCCTGAATTTCTCAGCGTGAGCGATCAGGCGCAGGATCAGGAGAAGAAGCCTGCAAGAAAAAAAAAAGTGCTGATAATCTGCTCATTCTTAATAACCAATAGCCGTTAGTGAACTTGTTTCAGGAAGTTTTGAGGGAAAATAATCTCAAGTGACCTTATTGCACATTTTGGTGTTTTTCAGTGTCACAATAATTTTTTTTTTCATCACTTTTACATCATTTGCATTTTTGCATCATTCTGCTTTGGCACTTTTCTAAAGTGCTATTTTTTTTTTTTTATTATTTATTTGCAGTGACTGCGCGCTGTGCGTAAAGGATCACCGTCTTTGTCTGTGATCCTTCGCGTTTCTCTGAATGTGTCTGTACTGCGGCGAGATGCTGGTTCAGGAGCAAAACTAAGCAAACACAGCGCGGGTCTGAAATTAAATGTTATCAAAATACTTTGATTTTATTTAGCCTCCTATAAGCGCGCCACCCCGGAGAATATGGCGGGGAGGCGCTTCGTGTGAATTAGCGCCTCGGGGCCCGTTTGTTTGGGTTTCTTGTCTTTGAACCCATTGCTTATTACAGTGAGCCAAATTGACCTTTGCTGATCTATAAAACTGAGGAATGCATGCAAACCTCCAGTAGCCATAGGGCTTACATATTTTATTCTACCTTTTCGATTTTTCTTTCGACACAACATTTTTACGAGCGCTTATTTTGTTTTCCTTTTTTCTTCCTGATATTTTCATTCCGGTCATATTAGAGAAAAATACAACACTGCTTAATTTTAATGCTCGTTCTGGAATTAAAACAAAATCTTTCTCGGCGAAGCGGTCAGCTCCTCACACACAAACCCACAGCCCAGAAAACACATGACAGCAGTGTCACTTTGCCAGTAGACGCAGTAAACACAGGCTTAAGTTTATCTGTTTCTTAATACTTTGAACACGTGTTAATGTAGCCTGTTTAAGCCGTCTGCTTGTCATTCACTGCATGGACACCTCTCAGTCATTTAGTGCAAAAACAGTCCCGCTGGCTTCACTTTCTGCAGCCTGTATTTTGCTGCATGCATGGACAGCGCCTTTAAGGACACACTAGACCCATTACATGCGTTTTTTTTCCCCCATTTAACCAAATTGCCAGGGCCAGAATTATTATTGGCTCGAGTGTTCACAGCGCAATTATGGCGCGCTCCTCATACAGTATCTTTCAGAGTAATTACACTAAATACAATATCCATTCTCATTAAGTCTCAGGGTTTATGGATAATATAGCGAAACCACATCAGGCTGCAGATGAAGCGTTTGGAGAGCAGGCTGTTGGAGGATAAATCGCTCCCTTCTTGGCCTTGTAAGCAATTGGAAATGATTGCGAAAACAGCTCTGGCCTATATCGCCAATGTTGAAAAATATTAGCCTACCATATTGACCCTACAGCTTCTGCCCATTACTGCAGTATAGTGCCGACGCATGTTGTTCATATGCATGACTTCTACAGCATTATTTATTTATTGCACTCTGCGGGTGGGAGGGGTGGGGGTGTCGGCGGTTGTGCGGGCTGCTCCAATTCATTAATAATAGCCTAAGCCATACAGCAGCACTGAATTAATAGGCTGCTACCATCTCATACTACCTGGTAAATTTGGGCGTTGCTATAATCAGATTTTTCTTCTTCTTTTTTTTTTTTNNTTTTCCCCCACAAATTTATAGCTCAAAACAAAGCAGCTTTCAGTCAGTTTAAACTGGGCCACAGTGAGTCTGAGTTAAACTGGCAGCATCAGGCTTACTGCCATGTTCTGCATTTGTTATGGTCTTAGTCAATAGCAGTGTGAATGTAAAATATTATTATTATAATTATTATTATTATTATTATTATTATAATTATTAATATTATTATTATAAGTTTTATTATTATTGATTTAATTCGTGCTAGATGAGGTTAAAGACAATGGTCAAAATGTGAGAATATTTTTGCCTGCTAAAATATAAACACAACATATGAAATATTTTAGATAACTGTCCTGACAGAACATGAAATGTGATGATATTAATATTATAAGGACTACAGCTCCCTGTGAATTCGCTGCTGAGGCCAAATGGAGTTTTTGGGGAAGATGAGCAATACTTGAGAAAACACAATCACTGGTGGAAAAAAAGGGCAGCAGACTTGAATAAAGAGGATTAGGCCTTTCTTTTACATGGCGCATATTATCCAGAACAGATGGGCTTTAGAGAGTCGTTTTCTTCTTCTTCTTGCCTCAAGGAACCTTGTTGGGCACTTTAATTGCCACTTTTTCCAACTGATGTAATGGTGGGATATCTTTTTCATTACAATAATGAGGTAACACTTGCTCTCCTTGGCCTCTCATTATCACATCTCCTACATCACTCACTAAACACAAATTTAACCCCACCCCTTCCCCAAAAAATCTTGGCGCTAAGTTCTCCTATACATCTTGTACACTATTATCAACAGCTGCTGTCGACTGTCCCCCTGCCTGACTGTGTGTTGATGCGCGTTGCAGCACTCCTTTTCATTAAGAGCCTGCAGGAGAATTTAAAGCTCTGCGTAATAATCTGACCAGCAGCGTTTACAAGGCAGAACACATTTTAAAATAGTAAATGATAGCTTCTATTGGGAAAAATGCATCAGATGGACATACTGGGGGTTTAGTACTGTGCTGTATTTGCCACCAAAACAAATGCAGGCATTAAGTTAGTGTATGGACTGATCACAGAGCATAAAAAGACAACCTAAGAGAAATAGAGTTAGATGGTCAGCCTTGATATTTGCTCGGGCACTTCTTTGACTATTTTCCAAATCATCAGCACTCTTAAAAAAAAAAAAAAAAAATCTGAGGGTGTGCGTCCAATTTTCCAAATTTTAAACCTTAAACATACTGTAAGTGTTAGCCTCTAGCTGCAAGATGATGCTTAGAGGTGCAGTCTGCTCCACATATTTGAAATGATGGTTGAAAATGAACAGGTTAAACACTGTATCCTCGTGGTGTTATAGTATTTTTGTGTGCAAACTCTTCAATTAATTTATTAGAAGACAAAAAAGACAACAACTTTAAAGTTAGGGAAAACCCTGTCTTTCAGCATTAATTAGATTCATATAAATTTATTTTACCATTAATGTAAATACTAAAACATTTACAGGTATGATGAAATATTACACTTGTGCGGGTCTTAAGAAGCATATTTTTAAGCCTTAGCCTACCTGAGCATGATGCACGTTAAACATTTAGTTGTTTATATGGTTTTTATTTCTTAAGTTATTAATACTAAACTTGTTGGGACTCATTAAAACAATTCCTCTATCTTTCCTGACAACTTAACAGATATTGTGATGAAATAGACCAAAAAGGAATTTCACTTTGAGATCTCTCATCTTATTTGTCCATAGTACATGTATTGTATATATCAAATTAACTGCAGTTTCATTTTCAATTTACTAATATTAGAATGTTATAACTCTGGGATTTCAGGAAATCCATAACAGTGGACTGCTTGGTCTTATCCACAAGTTATTTTGTTATCTAAGATACTTAACGTGCACTGAAGTCAGGACTCTGCAGCTGAAAGACATAAAAACAATTATCAAAGACTGTTAATCACAGTTTTTACAGAGTTGCCAGTCTCTCTGACCTGGCAACATCTTACCTCTAGCCCCTCTGTGTTGATCTAACAAATTAGAGACAAGAAGTATTTGTGATAAAACGTGCTTTATAGCTTTCCCTAACTAAAAATGCCCCTAAAGTTTGGTTGTTAAGAACAATGAGTAACCAGTGAGCAGACTTGTTGACACGGGGGCTGTAAGCCATCCACTCGTCATCTCATGAACACCCACCTCACGGCTGAGCCTAGACTAGCACGGACATCTGCAACAGTCCCGCTGAATGATGCCGTATAGCTGCGACATATCATAGTTTAAATGGCCTCATCATTTCAGCAAATCCAGCCAGTTTCCCTCTCTCTTTTTGTCAAGTGACAGGACAGCTGATGGCAGAGAAGCTCCGCTACCTTTCAAGTTTCAACGAGGCGCCGTCACATGCGACCGCACAACCAAGAAGAAAAAAGTCTGTCAGCAGTGATGTCAAAAGCTTCAATTTTTACAGAGCAATTAGGGGTTTCATCACAGCGGAGTGATGTCAGGATTCATTACGGCTCAGCAACAGCTAATTGCTTCAAGGTTAAAGTAACAGATCTGACGGCATTATATTTTAAGTGACAGACTCAAATTCTGGTGGTGTTTCATAGAGCACAGTGCTGACATTAAGGGAGTGTGCTCAGGAGGATGGGGGCTGAGAAGCAATTGAAATTACTGCACATTAGGATTGTGATTGGTTACAGTAGCATCTCTCTTAGGAACATACACAGGGACTGGCATTTGGGTCTACCTCTGTAAGGGGAAACAAAGGACAACGTAACATGCACTTTGCAAACATCCTTTGAACTACTCCATTCTTGAGTTGTCTATTGGCCCTCATGGGTGTAAAGTACGACCCAATATGTGAAACTAATGGAAAATGTAATTTCTATTAGAACTATGCATCTGTCTAAACCGATCAGCACCTGTACCTGTTTGCTCTCTCACTGAGACCTTGTTTGTGACCCCTTACAATGAAGCGATATACCACTCGTCATAGGTTGTGTGTCCATAACTTTTGAGCTGTTCAATCAAAAAGTGTTTTTTGTCTCTCAGATTCACTCATTTGAAAAAATGTTAAGGCCTGAAAGGTTAAAGCCACAGTATTTTACAAGAAAGGAACAAAGATAAGAGAAAAAGTAAAAAAAAAATAAAAAATAAAAAAAGTTCTTATCTGGTCAATCATCTTGGGACCACTTGAAGGGTCCCTGATGCTAGGAACCACTTTTGTACAGTATTATACCTGCAATAACTGATTTTAACAGTGGAAACAAGTTGTGAACACGACACATACACACCTTTTTTGTTGATATAGCTAATGTGTTAGCAAACAGTTGTCTATTTACACATCCAGCAGACATGGAGCAACATTAGCATTCATTCGGAGTTGTGTTTATATGGCCACCTGGCAAATGTAAGTTGAATATTCACTCTCATTTTAGCTCTGTTTTTGGTCTCCACCAACTCAGAAAAGTATCTGCCTCTTTAGCTGCTAAATGCTCCACTGTGTTCACCAGCTAACTGCTAACTTATCATTTGGTACTGGGCAGTTAGCACACAGTGGATTTTTAGAGCTCTTTCACTGAAAACATCTGCCTACTTTGGCCCGAAAACAACACGATGAGAGCTGTGAGAGTGAACCAAAACAGTCAAATTGGGTCTGACAACCAAAACAATGAGCTGAAAGTCGCTATAAAATGCTATAAAACTGAGAGGAACTGCAGTAATTGTCTGTGGGTTCATCCGTAGAAGCGACCCCTTTTGTATACAAGTAGTCGTATGTGATCCATTGTTAATATAAAATATTGATTATAGTTGCTTTAAGACATGGCAACAGTGAGCGTAATCAGTAGAGAGCTCCAGCTTTAGTCTGGGCTAAGCTAGCATCTTTGTATTTAGACCTTTTCATAACTTAATGACCCAATTTAAGAGAGAAATCAAATGTATTTGAGCAAAATGAATTATAGATCGGTGCATTCATGCCAGAGAGCCGCTGGAGTCATTTCTTTCAAATGAGCAGTTGTTTACCCTTGGCTTTTTTCTCCTCTTAAAGTAGAATACCTGATCCTTTGAACTGATTGTTTGTTTAACCGCTGCTGGGAATCAAGAATCCCCAAGGTCTGAGTAAGTGTTGATCTAAGGTTGGATTTGAAATAGCCTAATGAGGAACTCTTTGGATAATTAGTGATAGCTGGAATGCTTGTGGATAATTTGAGTGCTTCGCCACCCTGTATGAGCAAGACGACGGGGAGGAGGGCAGATGATGAAAGAACAGAAAGATCAGGGTTAATGAAAATTAGCATGTCAAGTTAGTCCCTACGTTTGTGTTTTTTCTTTTCTTTTTTTATCTTTTGTTCTTCTTAAGATGCGTTATTGTTGATGTAATGGAACAATTAGCGGTGTGGTTCATTGCAGGGATAAGGTGCTGCTGGAGAGGACTGCTGCTGCTGCTGCTGCTGCTGCTGGAACTGCAACTAACGCTGTGGTAATTAGAGTCAGGGAGGTGTCTAGTGGTGAGGTCCAGCAGGAAATGAGGAGGTGGCAGTGGGCCTATGGGGAGAAAAAGGCTGTCCCCCTTCTGTGCCCACTCGGTAGTCTGTGGGAGACCACAAACAAGAGCTGTGCCCAGTTCAGACAATCATACAAGTTTGGACTGGTCTGGACTAAACCACCAGTAATTCTGCTTTTGATAGTTTTCACGGTTGTTCCATCGTGTGTGTGCGATTGTGTGTGTAAAGACACACAGCCATGACCGTGTTAGTGCAGATTTTTATGTCTTTTATAAGGTAAGAGTCGTCATTTGTTATTATTCATGAAAACTCACATCTATTAAAGCTCAACAGTATATAATATGTTATCGAGCCAAAATTACTCCAGAGACAATCTGATCTGTTAAATGATGATTGTTCAACAGAACTGTGTAAATAACAATCAACTTCATATTGTAATAATAAATAATATCTACAGAAGCAGCAAAAGAAATCATGCCTAAACAGGACCGGAGCCGGATCTGACTTTACAATATGGCAAAGCGAGGGTGATGTTGTTAACCTCATTTCCATCGCTTTGTTTGTTTTTGTTTTGAATCACAAGAATAAGCAGCGAGCACTTCCTGGAGGTTGTGTTGTGGCACAGTTAATTACATTTTGAAATTAAGGCTGTCTCCAGATCAGCTTGGTGAAGAGTGACACTGAGAGCAACATTGGGTGTGAAGAAAAGGACTGATAGGAGTTTACAAGTACCTGCGACGTGCAAGCACAGGCCTGCCGAGTGGTGAAATGTGATTAGGAGCGTGTGCTAAGCGCTGTCTGGCCCTCTCACCATTTACTGCTGCAGGCTTCAGGCCAGAATGCAAGTTGTTGATTGGTGCCGCGTTTCTAGATATTTCACAACTGTCCTCTCCTGCAAGAATTGGAATGACTGTATTTCTAACACATGCATATCCAGGCATATGTCTGTATCTCGTACACATGAAGTGGTGAGAAACTTAGACATATTCGTGTGCATAAACAATTAGAATTGCTAAATGGAGAAGGAAGGATCAGATCACCAAGGGAGTCAGAATGGTACATTGAAACAATAGTTGTGTTTTTCACTGGCAGTTGGAAATAAACAGAGCTTTTCCAGGGACAAAACTGGTCTTTCTCTGCATTAACTATGGGTATGGGCTTTTTATAAGGTTATTTTCCCCATAGCCACACAAAGCAGCTACCCCCCTAGTTGAAGCGATTTGCTGTTCACAATGCCTCAGCTTAACCAGCTAGGTCAGGTCAAGTTGACTCAGACAATAGGGACTTTAGTGTCTCACCCACAGCACAGAGTGTCGCAGAAACAAAGCAGCTCGCTGCAAGTGGAGCAAACATTTCATAAAGTCGTGGCCTCAGTCTATAAATGTCCTGTCTGATCTGCTAGTTCTCATCAAGCAGACCTTTTATCCATTTTTGGAGTTTGTAAAAAAAAAAAAATTGGCAAAATATTGTACCACATTCTGTTCTTAAGCTGGATTCCTTTTTATGACTTTGATGCACATCACTACAGAAGATGTATTTTCAAGCTTCTTCATTTTGCTGCCATTTGTGTATACAAAGAATCAGGTCTTATTATAGTACGCTTTGCCATGAAAATGCTTGAATACAACAAGGATACAGTGAACTATAGCTGCGTGATAATAATTCCATATCATCATTTATCGACTTCCATTGAAATGATGATATCTTATTATACGGTGTCATTTACGAAATTCTATTGTCCAAAAGAATGACTCCAAGCAAATTGGAATTAAAAAGGAACACAAAGAGTTGTTTTAAAAGTCTGCTGGAAAACTATTCTTATCGATATCGTGACACTGATTTCAACCATAACGCCCAGTCCCACAATGAAGAACATGCATGTAAAGAGAATAAGAGCAGAAACAATCAGTTAATCAATTAGTAATTAATAGGCAACCATTTTGATTTATTCATTGTGAGTACGTTTTTCACTGGCTTGAGCTTCTTGAATGTGGTTATTCTGTTTTTCTTAATATTCTATTATAGTAAACTGGATATCTTTGGATTTTTGGCTCTTGGTTGGAGAAAAGAAGACATTTGAATAGGTCGGCTCGGACTGTGATGGGCGTTTTTCACTATTATCTGTCATTTTTAAAGACCAAAATATAAATCAATTGATCAAGAAACTGCTCAGCAGGTGAATCAGTAATGAAAATAAGTGTTACTTGCAGCCCTAAAGAGGATGAATGTCATGAGTTCTCTAAACCTACACAGAGACAGAAATAGTGATTTTATTGTGTGACCTTTAGGTTTTTCAGCACATATAGATGATGTAATATCATTAGAGGTTGCCATTCACTGTCACTGATCTACTCCTCTGAAATGGCTAGCGGAGAAGCCCAATTATAACAGAACATATGTGCGATAATAGGGAGATAATTGCATGGTGCTCACAGTACCCATTTTAAGACCCAGCAGCTAACTCTCCACTCAGCTGCAGTATGAAAAATACATTTCAGCTTGCTCATTCTAGCCCCCAAATACTGCAAAGCCAGCCTCTAGTTATCATTACAATATACAGTAGCTATGATATCAGGTGTATGAAATATAAACTAAAAACACTCAAGTATTACTACCATGCCTGAATGTAGGTATTCAAAGAAAATTCCCTGAATATATCACAGTCTGAGGCTGTATATGTTGTCCATACTTTATGGATGTGCACATCAACACCTACGGGAATTCATATACAAAGGTCTCCCAGCAGCATACACAATGGCTGCATATAGCAGGAGATGAACATCTGATTTGTCACATTTGAAACGCTAATGTTTAAACCAAAAGGAAGAGCACACAGTAATGTGTTCATTCATCTGCATAAACACCACCTGTC
The DNA here is from genome assembly GCA_003416845.1 of Oplegnathus fasciatus. Classification (NCBI taxonomy): domain Eukaryota; kingdom Metazoa; phylum Chordata; class Actinopteri; order Centrarchiformes; family Oplegnathidae; genus Oplegnathus; species Oplegnathus fasciatus. The sequence goes on along the minus strand of NTHP01000314.1, from coordinate 563,981 downwards.
CCGGCACAGACAACTCCTCAAGCAGCGAAAGTTTAGTGGCAGCCTGTGTGCAAGCCAATCAGTAGGGGCCCAGCTGTGGTTTCACGAACCCGTAGCGTTTTCAAGTGTCAGAAAGCGCTCTGAGTACTGTTGGTGGTGCTAGAGAGAGAATACTTTCATTTCATGTCATCCGCCAGCGAGACGAATAGGCGACACGATAACAAAAAGAAAACAGGGTGTGCTATCACGATTGACATCCAAAGGTAATTTATGCTGGCCCTTTATTTACTCACGCAGCTCCCATATTCACACTGAGAGTCGTTCTTGAAGGCTAATTTGGAGCATATTTGGCATATTGCAGGCCCTCTCTCCTTAAGAATTTCCATCATTTGTCTCAGGCATGAGCAATGTGTTATCAAAATCCAGAACAGCATTGATCACCTCGCCTTTTTTTTTATTGTTATCATCCCTGGAACAGCTCCTTAGTGCCAAAGCTTTTGTTTGTTTTTCCCTGTTGTTTTTTTCTACACTGATACTAGAACAATACTGTCAGTTTCTGTCTTGACTTCTTTCCAAAAGTGGAATATGGCATGTTCCTCAAATCGTACCTGTAATGAAAAGGAAAGCTTGCCTCACATGACACCTCTTCAGCTGCATGGGAGGGACAAAGCTTGTAGTTTGTTTTGATGGTTAAAGAGGGGATGGCATCTGGCATCGTAATTATTTGAATAAATTACTGTGGAGCACTGATAAATGAAACCGAAGTGCTGTCAGATCTTGATCACATTCTGTTTTTTTTTTTTTATTCACAATTCTTTTAGAAATACAACCACCATTCTCAGAAGCCTGTTTTTAATTATGTGTCATCTGCTCCCTTTGACTGCAATGTTTTTTCTTATTTGATAAATGCAATTCAATTATCTATTGATTTTGATAAATGTAATTCAGCGACTGGAAATCTTTTCTTTTTCTTCCTACTTTGGGTTAGCTTGTTTTTTTTCTTTTTCCACAATTGTAGTTTAGGTAATGGTCACTTCTTTCAAGTAGTCCACTTTCAAGAGAAGCTTTTAAAGGTAGAATTGTGGGTAAGTCGACTGTCACCATCAAAATCATATGACTGATCCACAAGGAAGAAAGGGCCAATTAGAGATCATTTGGCAAAGAAGCTTTCGATTGCTTTCACTCTCGTCTTATTTGGTCTTTTGTTGACCTCTGCTGAGAGCAAAGGCGGATTCTCTGACAACCAGGAGAGGGGCCGCCGCCACGCTGCTCTTTCATCTAGCATTGTGAGAGCACAAGTGCCTGTGTCCGCCAACCACTTTAATCAACTTAATGCAACTGATACTGCCTGTTGTTATGAGCCTCTGGTCCGATTCAAAGAGGCCCACAGATGGATGATGCTGTGGAGGCTTTTCCGCAGACCTCTGCAGCCAACAAGTGCTGTGCGGGTTAGAGATGGAGGCGCGGGGAAGATGGGGGTCATGGGACATGCAGACAACACTCAGACAACCTGTCTGCAAGGGCATGCTGGTTCCTCTCTCCTTTCCTTCCATATCCACGTCTTTACAAGGGCTACACAGCACATCTGATATGAAATGTGGGTGATGGACCTTTGTTTAGTTCAAAGGTTCGTACCTCTTTATTCCTAAGTCCCTTTGTGGATCCTTGGGCCTTGAAATATGTATAACTGTCCTTTTCATTCCAGCCATCTGAGGGGGAAATCAAAGCTAGAAGTTTCTGTGAGAATCAGTTTGAAATGGAGTGTCCATACAGTATCAGCATTTCTTAACCTGCTACCCGGCACCGAGGCCTTCACGACCTCCAAAACATGAACATCCACTATAGGCTTACCCACAGCACCACTGATCACAAAGATAATATCAAAATGTATAATCATGTTTTTGAAATGTTTAGCTGTGAGTATTTTCAGGTAAATCAGGAGCAAACACACTTTATTTTATACACCTTTATTTGTCTTAATAGTTCTAGCTGTCTTCATATTGGTGTGAAGCACTACCACATGCTGAAACATCTACAGTATTCATTTTTGTTTTCATATACCAACCAATCATTCGTCATGTTTGTATGTTTTTTGATTTACAGCAACATGCCTAATACATTTAATAACGTTATAATTGTCCTTTTTAATGGATGCAACATTAATTCCAATTATAATTTTATGTGCTAAAACCAATATTTGTCAACTATCAACAAACTAATGAAACTTGACATGAACGAGTCAAGTAAGCTGACCTGTCAGCTGAAAGTCCAATAGGTAATGCCTGGCAGAAGAGTTAAATTAATGACTCAAACCAGACATACCACATTGTGTAAAGTCCTGCTTTTTTTTTTTACCTGATTAGAGAAGGTAGATAGCATCAACCGGTAATGCACGCTACAGGTCGTTAGCGTGGGATGTATCCATGGCAGGGGAGTTGCGCCCTGCTGCCGCCAATTCAAAACACAGAACACTGACGTTGCCTGGCACACAGCTTAGTTAGCTAGCCAACATTAATATAACAACATTGCACAAATCTAAATTTGGTGCTGACTGACTGATTCACAGACTTCGGGTTTTTGCGTAAATACCAGTAGACATACAGCTCATTCTTTCATCCTCATTTTTTAAATTACTTTTAAATTGCTAGCTTCTGCAGCCGAGGTGAAACTAAGGCCCACACAGCTAAATAAAGCTTTCTGATTTATAATTGATTCGTAATTTATTTTTTCACTATCATAGAAACTGGCAAACATCACCGCAACTGAAAATATTAGGCTATTAAACTATTCCAATCACTGAGCTATTGAACCAGACTAAGACAGTATATTTACATGGAGACAATTAATGTGATTGCTGTCAACTCCAAATTAAAGCAATAGTTTGACAGTGTTATTCACATGGTTCACAGTAACCTGACATGACTGGTTTGACAAAGAATTTGACAGGAAACGGGGGGG
>NTHP01000314.1:503404-560851 GCA_003416845.1 Oplegnathus fasciatus | reverse complement strand
GGGGGGGGGGGTTGTGGTGCTGTTTGTTCAATTTTAACCTTAACTTCAACGTAACTTTTATAACATGGCGTTAATTGTAACCTTAGAGAAAATGTACTTTCTCAGCACAGAACCATGCCTATGCTATGTTTTTCAAATGCACTGCAGGAGGGAATCAATGAAGGTGTGTACGTGAAAAGAGTGAGTCGAAAGATGGACAAGTGATCCAGCTCTGCTAATTGGTAAAGAGAGAACCTTAATGTAAATAAGATAATGTGATTAAGGGGTGAATGGTTGAGAAAATTGTGACACTTAATACGATTATTTGCGTCCATGTAAAACAGTCTCTCTGGAAAAAATAAAAGATGATAGAAAATAGGAATTGTCTGATAATACCTGTGTCTATTGTCTGCTGTATATAGGAAATTTAATTGAGTAGCGCAGAAGCCTTACTAAAGGACAGAGAGAGACACACAGCCCTCCAGGGCATGACATTGTTTTTGACTTGGCAAAGTGCTGAGCTCAACAGTAGACCACTAACAAGGAGACAATCACCCCTGAAGGAAGGATGCATACACAGAACGGCAGGAGGACTCTTCTTTAAAGGGAAAGTGGTAAGCACTCACTATCCAATACTCCCGTGGTTAGTTCCTCAGTCATAACAAAGGTCTACCGGACGCTGGTTTTCATACTCTCTGGTTCTCCAGCTTCATTTTATATTTGCACTGTGGTTCAGCACTGACATCAACATTAAGATTTCTCTTGAATATCAATAATTTAGCTTTTGCTTGGAGTTCATTTTCAAAGCACTCAGTCAGATGAAGAAAAACTGTATCAACTTGCTTTTATCTAACCCTGAGAACAAACCAATCTAAGGCATTGATGTTATTTCTCTGCTTTGTTGTCTGAATTGGAGCGTTGATCCCCGAGACACAGTAGAGGTTTTGTTTTTATCTTTGGATTAAGGAAGCATAGGTCTTTTTTAGATTGGGGAGTGCTCTCGCAGGGGTCAAATAACAGATTAATAGGTCCAGTAATGAGCTCCCTGGAGTGTCCAAGTCTCTCCGACTTCCCCAACCTCCATTATGTCCTTTTATGATAGATGGTGGCAAACATCATTCACACATCTCAAAGAAAAATGACTAGGATGTCATTTGTGTGAAGGAGAAACATCAGCTGTAGTGATTTATTGTTCTGGTATGATGTTCTCTTTTGTATCTTTGTTTGTCATCCATGCTAAACTGTCACTGCTGTCTCCTTTTGTTTGGTCTCCTCACAGCAACAGGGATGTTAACACGCCACTCTGGGTTTCTTGAAGGTGCTTAAAGGAACTTGGGATTTAGATCTGGCGAATTTGTCTGCTTTGATCCAATCACGGCCTTGATGCTCAGGCCACACACTTGAAAATATGAATGACAAGACACTAAGGCTGCCCATTCTTTCTTCACAACAAGCCACTTACTGCTAAATCAGCACAAATCGGTGATGGAGATGGTTTTAGACAATCCAATCTACACAATAGAGTGACACACTCATTTCAAACAGTACACTGATGAGGTGAATCCAGTTTTTTCACTGTTAAATCTAGCTCGCAGAGCAGATTTTTAGACTTTTTAATATTAAAGATGTGCATTAATAATATTTACACATTAAATGCATTTCCTTTGGTTTGAGATTATGTTGGTATTATGCTATTCAACCCTATGGCCAGACAATAAAGTCAATATTGGATGATTCTGCACAATGACAAAGACAACGTTTTTTTGTTTTTTTTACATCCAGTGGCGCCATTTTTACATTTCTCACTTTCTACAATATCTGTTAGGGGTAGGCAATACCACAAAATTTTGTTCCAACCCAATAGTATTGATACTGAAAACAAGACTTAGTATCGATCTTTAGGTACTTTAGGTATCGATCTACCCACCCCTAATATCTGTGCAATGTTAGGGAAAGATCATGGTTATGGCAAATAAATTCTGGTTAAAGTATGGTAGGTTTTAGCCAACTGAAATACCTGGCAAAGTTTAGGGAAAGATTTAAAGTTAATAAAAAGGCAAATGTTAATTGCAGGTCTGTGAAAGGATGTGAACTCTGGATTCCCAATCTCGCTACGCTTACTTTCCACCTCACTATTTATCGGGCACACTACCATCTCCACTGGCACTGAATGTTGGCATTGGATGTAAACCGCGGGGTGCGGGAGCATCCAATTGAGATGTACTTTGTAGGGATACTTGGCTGTATGATCACTCCAATGCCGTGTCTTTGCCCCCTCATTATAAAGCCGAGTCATTAAATTCGGCGATTATCAGAGAGATAAATTGGGATGAAATTCACAGTTACAATTTTACATAAAACTGAATCAGGAAATGTTATTTTTATGTTCTGGTATGCTGAGACATCGTTCATTAAGCCCTCTGGAAGGCGGAGATGTTGCGGAAAACCGGAGTTTCACACCTACTAGCTAAATCTCAATTTATGGTCAGCCTGCTCTCATTGCAAAATCTTTGATGAGCAGCGGGGAATGTTAAAAATCCTTAACAGTGTCGGCCTTGTCATCTCGTGGCTGGTTAAGAAGTGTCGGGAGCGGAGCATAATCAGCTGCCAGAGCTCTCCCCTGGTCAGATATCTCTGTCCACCATCATTAACTGACCTTACACGTGTAGAGAATAACCACAGGGGGAGGACAGACAGTACAGCAGTCACAGGAGACAGATCTCAGGAGGTGATTACTTTATGCTACACCATGGAGCGATGCTAATGACCTCTGTGCTCTTGCATTAATGGCCTTTGCTGTCACATTATCATGTGGCAGAGGTGTATGAAGAGGTCCTCACCTCTCGGAGACAGTTTAATCAGAAAAAGCTCTACTAATACTCAGAATGAGGTTAGATAATTAGGACATGCAGGGATAAGCAACTTTGATGGTGACATGGGACAAAAAAGTTCTGTATTCACCTACAATACAGTCAGAAAGTATTTCTATATATATGTTTTTTGTTTTTAGGACCACAGATTTGGCGCAATATTGCTTTATGATTTGATATGCTTGTAATAAGCAGAATTAGCTCTTTATATTAAGGGATAATTCAGTAGTTGAATGAGAAGATTGATATCAATCTCACGTCTACAGGACAGAGCCGGAGTCATGGCGTGGTTAGCCTAGCTTTGCATAAAGACCAAAATGAAAGAATATGCCTATACACATTTAATCTCGATTGCAGTAAAACTTTTCACTCAAACTGTCGCATAATTATTACGAAAGAAACAACCTAAATTAAGACTTGTTGCGAGCCAACTTCACTCCAAAACATGGCATCATGAACATTCATGCAAGCAAAACCTCTACTTAATCAGATTTTGAAAAACACATTACGAAGGATTCCTTTAGCAAAAGACTTCCACCAGCTCTGTTTAAAATGTCTGTCAGCAGAAATATCACTTAATGAAGAGGACACGGCTCAGCATCGTTGTAGTAAAAAGACAAATTCCTCAGTTCCTACTGAAATGTTTCATGGTAGCATTTTTTAATAAAAACTTAACAACATCGCCATAGCCGGTGTGGTCTATAAAATAACACTGTAACAGTACTCGGCAGTAATATGCCAGCAGATTATCTTGCTAGTGCTTGTTTGGCTACTCCGTCTATTGCTCACAGACAGCATCCGGCAACACAAGCTGTAACCGGGGATTCTGAACAGAAATGTTGGACGGATGAACTGTTGTTCGTCAAGTAATGGCTCTGTCATGTAACGCCCCCTTAAAATCACAAATGACTGTTTTTACAGTTCTTGTACAGGTTAAACCAAAGGCAATACAATGTGTTAATTAGTCAGCTTTAAAGGTGTTGATGAGCGCTTTTTTTTCACTTTGGACAGAGTCAGGGTAGCTAGCTGTTTCCAGTCTTCATGCTAAGCTCGGCTAAGCTTGTCCCAACCCCACCTCTGTACTGCGCACAGACCTGAGATTGATATCGATCTCCTCATCTCGCTCTCCTAAAGAAACCAAATAATTCATCCTATTCAGCTAAATGTTTAACTATTTAGCTACAGAAATATGCACACACTCTAGGCTCTGGGCAGAATGGAGGATTTTTTTTTGTGTGCTTATTTTCTGATTAAAATAAAATGAATATTACAGCATAAAGAATGTGTGCTGTGCAAAAAGAAATAATCTCCAGAAAAGACAGTAACACTGGCTCAGTGGAGAGGAGTCTGTCATTCCAAATTCAGCCACAGTTTCTATTACAGCCTCGATACATCTCATACAGAGAGGCAAAGCTTTATGTATCTTAGGACCCAATTTCAGAGTGAAAAGATCTGATTGACTTAGGGGCCCATCTTACTTTATTTTTTTCTTTCAATGAACCTCAGCTAGAGCGAATGCAAATCAAGGTAGGTGTATTAATGGACATCTCTCTCACTGTATGAGACGGGGACTTAACATCATGCTAAATTGTTTGTCTTGTGCTCTGGGCTGATCTCTTCATTATATGGCTCTCGGAGGATTACTCCAGGATTTGGGCGATCTCTCGGACTCATAATGTGAACGGTGAAAACAACGCTGAGGTGTATATTGAAGTGGCATATGGAGAAATGAGATGGGGGGATGATATGAAATCGCTTGGATTTTTAAAGTCGCATACACCCATTATCTATTTTTGTTAATATAATGTTTAATGTTGTGTCTATGAGGAAGATTTCTAAAATTTCTGGTGACATTTTGCTCCCGTATTTGGTTTAACCCTTTTATCTCACTGACTGCACAACATCTCTGCTCTTATTCGGTCTGTTTTACACACTATTTTCTCTGTTGTGGCTCACTACTCTTGTGTCAAGTGGGGCCATAACTCGTGTGTTTGGGTTGCCCCACCAATACTGATGTCAACGCACTTCTGTCCCTTCTCTGCAGAACCAGGCCCTGAAGGCAAATGTGCTCATTCACAAGGTCGAGTGGACAAGGCTCTTTGGGCTCATGGATGTAATGTACAGAACACATGAGAAACTGTCAGATTATATTTATGTCGGCTGCTTCTTGAACTATTTCAGCCACCTCTTGTTGAGGGTGTTTACATTGCCAACTTTTGCTTCAAACCCGCAATTTGGAATATGTTGTGCTTTATTTTCTAACGTAATTCATGTGCTAAAATAGGCTAAAAGCTCACTGAATACTTTTTACTTGACCAGCCAAACAGAGGACATAGCTCCTCAGTCTCTATTTCTCTATAGCAGACAGCAGTGGTTAAATGGCTGCCGTGTGATTCCTGCATCTTCAGCAGACCCAGGCCTGAAGGAAAAGTGTCGTCTTTGAATTCACTGCAGAGACACAGAGCTCTGGCCCCTTTCTCCTCTCAACTTCCCCCTTGAAGTTTTTTTCTTATAGCTGAAAAGAGAGCAGGATTGTGCTTTAAAANAAAAAAACGAGGGGGTTTTTAATCTGGGGAATGAGTGCTTTGCCATGCAGCCCAGCTCTAGAGAGAGTGCCAAGCAGGGCCGGGCAGTGTATTAATATTTAAATTCCAGTCCAGATAATCAATAGAAGGGGGTACTTCTGTGCGCTGTTACCCTCAGATGGGAAACGATAATAGGGAGAAAACCTGCTGATTAGCCTCCTTAGAAGCTCTCTTCTCTGTGTAGTGCTCAATACTTTAGGAGTGATTATAACCTATTGAGGCAGAAAACCTGATCGAATATAACCTCTTTTGAATTCCTTGTTCCCTCAATAGTGTGTCAAAAAGAGCATTCAGCGGTTCGTGTTACAAAATCACCGCCTTTCTAAGTTATTCTCATTTCTTCTTTGCATATGGTGCGCAAGAAAAATTTCAGGCAGCCTTTATGTCGTAACATAATGCTTTAATATGGGTACCACTGCCATAACAGGCACCAATAGGGAACTTATATTTTATTCTTCTTTTCAGTGTACATAAAAAAATCCCAGCTTAGTCCTTTTTGTCTTTTGAATGCTTTGAACTCCTTTCAGCCTTTAGGGGGACTTTTTGTGCTGTGGACTGTGGTGTGCATTCACTGTAAAGGCACTCAATACCGCAATAAGACCACAAGCAAAACTGAGTGTCTTAAGCGGGACCACACATCTAAGGCATTTGCATAATTTAAGGAGGGGAAAAAAAGAAAAGGCAAAAAACCAACCCTCTTCATTTAAGATGAGAATCGAGGCAACGCATACCTCTCTCGACCTATCGGGTTACTCCATGTTTTGGTCAAAATGGCCCAACAACAGCTGAAACACAAAGTCTTAGAATTTAAGCCTCTCAGGGCGAGATTCGTCTTTTTGTGTAGTTAAGGTTTGAGCCACTTTACCATCTTCTCATAACACGGTGTGTCTGAAAATCGGAATGTTTAAGAGAGGTCAGGATTTTTTGCCATTGTCCTCACTTAGTTAAAGCATCAGAGATAAAGAAAAGGGTGTGTGGGGAGGGGGGGGGTGCCAATGCTTTTCCTGAGGATAATATCTCGTTTGAAGGGCCAGCAGAAAGAAAAGCAGAAGGAGTTGAAGTAGTGGTGGTGAGTATCTTGAAAGAGAGCAAGGCCAAAGCTGAACTGCTCAGTTCATTTTCCACCTCACTGGCCGTCGTAATCCATCTTGGCCAGCTGCTAACAAGATTGAGTCTGAAGTTTACCTCCACAATGAGATAATCAGATTAAGATGCACAAAGATCAAATAATGACCCGGCTTTAGGGCAAGTTCAGCAGGCCCTTGATTGCGATGTGTGGTCCTTCAGATATATTAAAGAATTCAAATTGTCTCGCCATAACATGTATGAAATAGTCAGAGAAATCTGTCTGAATGGACGGGGCTGAGAGGCACTATGATGCTTATTTCATGCTTAAATGTTTCTTTTTTTGTTTTTGTGGAAATGTAAAGCTTTATTTATTTAAATCATTAAATTTTCCATCTTTGCTGGGAAGATAAAGATGCAATATATGGACTAATTCAGCAATTTAAAAGACTGTTAAGGTTTTCGAAGTGATGTATGAGTGAGAGGTTTTGTATCTTCTACCCAGACTTCTCTTCCCCTGCATACTGCTTTGCTTTAATAGAGTAACGGGATTATTCAGAGAGGCATACAAATGTGATTGTCTCACAGCAGATGGTGCGCACTGCTTCACCTTTGAGAGAAGTTAATTAAGCCCGTCATATTGTGCCTATCCAGGGGAAAAAATGTAGATGAATATTGAGCAATCGAACCCTGTCTCTTTCTCAGTCCTCAGCGCAGGGACAGAGGAGGCCATTGACACAGAATTATGTACAGAGTTCAATTAATTCACATCCACTTTCCAGCTCTCTCTTCCCACGTTTCCACAGACCTCCTGAAAGTTCGACCCTCGCTAAACGCGCCGCACCACGACGGCTGCCAAATTCTCAAACAACCTCCGTTGTGTGATATCAAATGTGTCAGTGGGAGGGAACTTTCCTAATTCCCCTACTCTCTCACCATCAACAAATTACCTTCCATGACCTTACAAAAGTGTAGTTTTCACGCTTATGTCATTCTAGTTATATTTTAGTGACGGTTAGAAATTAACGAAAGTCAGAAAACTTAACCTTTCTATTAAGTGTTTTCTGCTGTGAGGTTTTTATAGTTAACCCGTCAAACACCAGCTGACTAAAGCGGCTACGGTGTGTATTCCACAAAACATCAAAGCCCTGCGAGGTAGAGTTTTAGAAAAAAAGACAAAAAAACAGGGAACTGCGGATTATTAAACCAAGTGAAGTCAGAATAACAAAATAGTGTTCAAAGTGCCCAACATGGAGGGGGAAACCTGCTGAGTGCAATATAAAAGTAGGGGTTAAGCTTATTGTAAACTCCCTCCGCTACGTTCCAAAGGTAGATGTTACATATGATTAGAGGAACTCTGCTGTGGCAGTCACGGCAAGCTACTTCCGTTCCAGTTGAGCATTGCTAATTTTTTAAACCCTCGACCACATGTGTGGCACTACTGTGTAGCTCCTTTTTTCCTCTCTTTTTGATCTGTTTTCAGGGGGGTGACTGCAATTTTATGGTAAAATGCCTACTTGAGCCATATCCTCTAATGTTTAATCATGCTTAGTGTTTCCCAAATAATGTGAAATGAAATACTTTGGAATGGCTGTAATTGAAGTTTCCTCTACAGTTCAATATGATGCAGAGATTAATTTCTTCAACTACATCTCCAAGTCAGATCAACTCATTGGCCAAATAGCTCAACTTTTTTTATTAGAAGAAAATTTAAAAACAATTCTTTCAATGATTTCTATCTTCTTTGACAAATCTCTGTGAGTTGTGTTTTTTCCCCCAACTCCAAGATTGATTATCCATAGTATATCTGAATGTTTGATCTATTATAGGATTTGTTACCTGCTAAAAATGGAGCTCTGACTTTAAAGGTATTTTTAGTAGTTTTGTAGCTTTAGAAACGTTTTAGAATCTGTCCACGTTGCTCCAAGGTAATAATTCCATTAATTACTTACCAATGTTTTCTTTAAGCTACTCTGATCAATATTTTTGAATTAACAATGGACCAAATGACTATGTGAAAGGGGTCGCTTGTAGTGACCACCCCACAGAGAATCAGCACCCAACTCTGCAGTTCCGCCCAGCTCTACAGAACTTTTAGCTTCTTTAAACTCATTGTTTGGTTTTATGGCCCACAGCTAACTCTCACCACTCTCATCAGCGCTGTTTTCAGCTGAAGGGCGCCAAAAAGCTTTAAAAAACCACTACCTTTCCAGCACCAAATGGCAGATAGACAAAGTTAGCAACTAGCTGGTGAACACAGTGGAGCAATTAGCTTCTAAAGAGGTAGCTATTTCCCTCAGGAGTTGATGGGAGACCAGAACAGAGCTAAAAGGAGAGTGAATATTGGACTTGCATTTGTCAAGTGTCTAGAAACGCAACTCCAAATGAATGCTTACGTTGCTTCGGGTGTTCTGGATATGTAAATAGGCAACTGTTTGCTAACGCGATCACCACATACACTTTATAAGGCGATGATAACGTGTTTTGTGTTTACAACTTGTCGCTCTCCCCGCAAGTGGCCAAAAAATCAATTATTGCAGCTTTAAGCTTAGTTGTAGATCATACAGTTTGTAAAAAATTGAGTGAGAAGATTGCATGTGTTTTACCTTTAACATAAAAAATAAATGCTTCCAAAAGTTCTCAATGAGAAATAAAATATTCTTGATGTTTAACCCGGGAGTTGCTCCCATAAACTGTAGGAAAACATGGACGTAGTGTTGATGATGACTCCCACTCACTACCACCTCTGCTAGTTACTGAAACTATAAAAGGTAAATTGGGAAAAAGCCTGGGTGTGGGTGAGTTGGCATGCACAAGCAGCAACTACCGCAGTTGAATGTGATAGGCCGAGACTCTTGTCAATGAAGCAAACACGCCCAAAGCATGCTTCTGTTTCTTAGTTACTAATAACAATGATTCTCAAAGTTACGTCACTGAACAGAGGAAAAAAATCTTATTGTTTGGTGGAGTAAAATATATTACTGACTTTGTATTTTGGGAGAGAAACCGGAACTTTTTAAAGAGAATCAAATGCAATCTGAGGATTTTTAGGGTCAGCATCTAGAGGCTGTTAATGGTACTGCACCTTAATGCGCATCTGTTCAGAGGAGGTAGGGGAAATTGTTAATTAAATTTAAAAGCATGAAATGCTAACATGTAAACTTTTTATTTAGGTCTCATTAGACCACAGCATCACACCAGCTGTTAGTCTTAAGAAAGCCTCTACGGCATCAGAATTTCTTTTTCTTTTTACCTGTATACTTGCAGAATGGATATAGACAGTTACAATTTCTCATTCAAAGATATTTACAGTATAATGTAAGTCATATTAAACAAAATAGGTAGCAAAACTTGAAAGTGACCAGATTAGCACTGGGTGATTTACATCACAAGTAATATCATGCGTGCTGTCAGCAGTGACCATCTCTGTGAGTATACCTCTGCTCAGGCTAACACTCATTAAAAACAAGGATGACGCTGCAGGGGCCATCGGCCAATTACAAGGTTGGGGATTATGCAGCTCCATCACTTTTAAATTGACAACACAAGTTACCCAGATCTATAATTATACTTCTCTTATCTGCTGTTACATTGGCTAATGATGGAGGAAACTTGAAGGCTTCTCTGGGTTAGTTTTAATGAGTCTCCTTTCTTTAAAGACCACAAAATGCCACCAATTTAAGTCCTGCCAATGCTCTCCATTTCAAGTTGAGAAACACCCGTGGAGAGGAAAAAATCATCTCGTTGACCGGCAGTGTCAGCAGTTAAGAAGCCAGCAGGAGCCTGCTTATTCTCTGTGGCAGGGATCAGATTAGAATTCAGGAAATAAAAGTTTTCTGGCGTGAGATGATCATGGTGTCACTCAAATCTTTAATTAAAATAAAAATAGACTATCGTGTAGAAGCACAGTGTGATTTTTAAAGGAGAACACCGGTGATTTAAAAATCCAAATGTTCTTGTTCTTTGCTAGGATTAGTATAATAAATATGAACAACTCTTGAAAACTTGAACCAGAAAGGTAATGAAGTACAGAATTTAAACAGAACAAATGGAATAACTTGGCTGCTGTGTCTAGCATGTCAGAGAGCTCCAATTATATGATAGTTAGCTTAAAGGTGGGTTTAAGGACAACTTTCAACCACTCTCAAAATGACACAGTGGCTTTAAATTTAAATGTCATTGCAGTTTGATTTCCTATGTAGCATCTGCTGTCACCTGTCTGACCTTCAGGTGATGCATTTTGCTAGCGTGCACAATCAGCAAGCCTCATCATGCAGCACAAAAAGAAAACTACAGACGTAAGCTAAATTATATTAAAGCTGAGAAATGCAATGTTTTGGACATGGAAATAATACATAAGTAGCCTGTCTGTGTGTAAGTGTGTTCTTTTAGGCTTTTTGACAGTAATGAATTCAGAACTTGTTCGTTTGATCCATCTTTGTGAAGATAATAGTTTTGCAATCAACATCACTTTTAGCTGCATCGCCAAGCAAATTAACTGCAAACATATTGTATTGCACTGTCCTTTTCCGTGAAGTGTTGTTTGAGACTTTAATGATGAGAAATTACTTGCTTGAGAAAGCCAAGTAGGAACTTGCATAGTTAGAAGAGGACTTGAATCACGTAAACTTTTTGTCGATTTTTTCTCTTTGAAAGTGAGTAAATGGCCTATAGATCAACTGTGCCCCCTAAAAATGACTGTTTGCCTTGAAACCTCATGTGCCAAACCGCTCAAATTAGCTGTAGCTATTTTTGTCAGCATCAGCTATTGCAGCAAAAAAACACATAATGCAATATTGTGATGTCCGCAGTAGGCTGTTCCATTAGCATTGAAAACATTTCCCAAACATTTTGACAACTTGCAACCATGCTAGCTCAATCTAGTTGCTGCTGATACATTAACCAGCGAAAAACTACATTTTGACACTTATTATGCATTACCACTACAATGCTGTAGCTGCCCAGTGCTAATGTAGGTTCTTGATAAACATGTATGATTCGACTTTGGCAAAAATAATAATAATAATAATATTTTTTTCTGTACTTTCTATACATATCTATTTTAGTTGTTTACAAACAACTAAAAGACGCTAAAAAGCTGTCACCAGTCAGGTGATAATTGTCTGTGGGTTTGTCACTATGAGCAACCCCTTTCACATTGTACATAGTGATTTCATTCATTGTTGACATAAAAATACTTATAGGAGCAGCTTTAAGCTTCAATTAATTTGCAAAGTCCTATGATATGAAAATGCTTTTTGTTTTTTTGTTTTTTGCTGTTTCCGTCATTACCAAGGTAATTGCCCCTGTGACTTTATTTTGTTGTTTTACGTGAAAAGTCACCTAACATTCGCATAATTAAAACCACACAAACTATAATGTTAAAAACAATTTCCATTTGTGCAATGGCTCTCTCTAATGATAAAGCACGTGTACTGTTTGTAAAATGGTGTCATCGGCATATAGGGGCATTTGAAACACTCTGGGGTTTTTATGTCTGTTAATTAAATCCAAGCCAACTCAGGAACTTTTTTATAAAGAGATTATGGTCAAACCATTTGACTAAATAACTGTCATCTAACACATACTGCATTCTGAATTTTCATGTAATATTGGCTCATAGTTTCTATGACATTTGATCATTTATCAAATATTTTGCCTCAGAGTTTGTCTTAAATCTGTAATGTTCAACATGTCTTCAGCTCTACAGCACTTAATCCCATTCACCACAACATCATAACAGCATAATTATGTTAGAAGCTGACAGTGTACTTTTTTTTTNTTTTTTTACTTCATGGCTAGTATGCTAATGTTACAGAGCATCACGTGACCTTTAAACTTTGGATACATATTATTATTATCATTATTATCATTATTATCGTTATTATTATTATTATTATTATTATTAACTGCAATTATAAGACTTAAAATCCCAAAGTTAAGGTGCTGCACACGCCCAAGTAAACCCCACTGAAGTTTGCCAGGTCTAAATTCTAAGCACCAGTTTATCTCATTGCACCTGCTTTGAGCGACCACAGAAAAAGATTTCACTGAGTATAACTAATTCAGTTTTTGTTTTTTTTCAAGGAAAACATGATAGTTTTTCTAACTACTGTGAAAAAACAGTGATGAAGGTGCTCTGAGCAGAGAGTATAATAAACTATATAGACAGATAGATCACTCAAAAAGCTGTAAAACTAAATTTTAAACAGTACGGAAGCTGAGTGAAAATGCCTGCATGAAATTCACCACCTGGACCCTTCATTTCTGTTTAATTCAAGAGAGCAGTAAAAACTGATTTTCTACACACTGAAAAGCTTCTCTTTAATTATATTCTTATAAATGCTAATTTTTCACCACTGCATTTTTCTCATCTGATTTAATTTAGTGATCTTAAATGCTGATTTGGAGACACATTAGTCATTACAGTGTGGGATTTAGCCTTGCAGCATTTCCTTTCTGAAGTTGCATTGGTATTCAGCCATAACACCTGTTCATCCAGCCAAGGCCCTTCTGCAGAAACAAGGTGTCTTTGCTCTCCTTCCTCATGCCCATTTGATTTGCTGCAGCATCGTATGATTGGATACTGAGTGAGGAAAAAGGAGGAAAAAAATTTGTTTATCCACCAAGTTAAGTCATCTGGCAGGTGTTGGGTCTACCATATAGGATTTTGATTTTCAGTGTGACTCATATTGCACTCGAAGCTAGAGTGGTATGATTGGTTAGTGAATGATTTAATTTGCAGGCGCAGTTGGTGTCCTGTCTGCTCAGTAGCAGTGAATTACACAATATCACAAACTGACCTGAGAGTGTCCTCATTCACAGCGAGGCTGACTGTTTCTCGTTTTGGGTAATTGTCGGGGCGATTTGGGTAAACATGTTGCTTGTTTAAAATGTGACACATTCAAAATATAAGTTCTCAGATATAAACTCTGAACACGTAGAACAAAAATGTTCATAGTTGATGACGTTCTACAGCTCTGTGTCCAAATTACCAGCCTTTTCAGACTTTGAGGACACTAGTATGAAAAGTATTTTATCACTGACGTGCATATGGGCTCGTTTATCACACATTACAGTAGTTAACACAGGAGCACAAGAAATTACATCAGCAAGAAACTATTTATGCTGTTTCCCTGAAGCAAAAAGTGCACAGAGAAAGTGATGCATACGCCTCGTGTCTGAGGGAGTGCTGGTGGTCTGCACAGAAGCCTGTAGAGATGAAATGTAAATATTTATGAAATAAGTTTGAAAAGATTTTTATTGCCAAATAGCTTTTAATACCTGAGATTTTTCGGGGTGTTTTGCAACACCTAGATGATGAAATACCAGATGTTAGATATTTTTTACTAAAATCTGTCAACTCTTTTTCACAGAAACGTGCATATTCCTGTGAATCAGATGCTAACAGCATTTGCAAATGAACTGGATAACTATCTTTAAGAATTAGAGTCTCAGAATAAAAAAATCTGAACTATTGTCACTTCCTGTGACAATGTTTCCCCAAGATGTGCTCCTGTTCTTTGCACTAATTTGTGCAGCACACAGGTCAGCAGCTTTCCTAAATTTTAAAAGCCAATCAAGCTCTGCAACACTGATGTTAAGTGTTATTCCTCACAACTATATTTGCATAATACATCTAAGTGATCATATGGAAATGTAGTCCAAAGCCATCATTCTGGTAAAAAAAAACAACTTAAATGCACGGTTATGTTTCACAGCATTTCCTTTTACTCCCAGATTCAAACAATGTCGGCTAGACAAAAACAAACAATGCAAAGCTATTTGGTTTTAGCTCGCAACCCCCCCTTTTTTCCCCTCTTCTGTCTCCGCAGAAATGACAGGAGAAGTGCACATTTGTAGCTTGCAGGTAGTGGTTGGGGTACAGATTGAAGCTATGATATATGACATGTGTTGCAAGCAGTCTCTGTGTATCTCCCAAGGACCTGTCACAGCTCCAGCACAGGCAGTTAAAGGCTCTGTTATACACAGTTTAATCCTCCATTTAGGTCACAATTCACTGGCAAAAATAGGGTTTATGTTCAGAAGTCTCTTAATTTAGGAAAATAAAAAGAGCACAATTCCCCTTGCTCGTTTAAAAACAAGCTTTTATCAGCTTTTCTGACTACTCCAGAATTCAGAATATTTAAATGAGAAAATACATAATGACTGAAGAGTAGAAGCATGTCTCTGCTACACTGTGTGTTTTATTTTTGTCGATATTAATATAACGACTACATTTTTCCATGCTCTTTGATTCTTTCCAAACTGGATTTTTTTTCCACACATAACACACATTTCCATAAATATGGTCAATTATATATTAGCCCTGCGCAAATAAGTAATTGTTCTCTGTTACAGTTAAAGGCTCCTGATTTTCTCTCAGGTTTTTAGCCCCAGATCATCTGCTGATGAGGGCTGCATTATTCACTTAAGATTGTGTCATTGCTAGAAGCTAAACCAAGCACAAGCCTTGTCCAATAGACTTTATTTCAACGGTTAAATGCACATGCGCACATGGTAAGTTGCTTTAAAGAACATATGAATGCAAATGTGCATGCACATTTTGTATGAGCATGTATCACAGCCACACATAAATATGAATCTGAGAAAAGTCTGATTTAAAAAAAAAAATGGAATAAAATAGTAAATAAAATGGAAGAGTAAATGGGAGAAAGATGAGCTCAAGGACTAGATCTGCTTGTTGCCGGTTTTAAGAAATCAAATAGGTCAAATCTCATTGAACATTTTCTCTTTTGAAAAATGTGATGCCCTACATGAATTGCAGGAGTATTCAAAGAGCAGGTACTTGCTATAAGGTCTTAATAGATGTGTTTTTGTGTTACTTTTACCCTCTGGAAATTGCTGTGATGCTTAGCCAGATAATAGTCATAGTTTGACCAGAAATAGATCTCACACTAAGCAAACTGGGTTGATATTTTCCTCTAAGTGGAGCACTGAAGAAATATGGGATCTTCTCTGTTGTGACACTGGATGATGAGAGAGGCACATCCCCTGAAAAGCAGTCTGAAGGTGTCGCTGTGCTTAGAGGACACAACCTGTATATATGACATTCCACCAGGCTATATCCCTGCGTTTTGCAGTTGTGACCTATGGGTTGGGGGTTGTGTGCCTCCGATCACAGCAACAGTCTGAGGGGAAATCTGCTAAGAGTACAGTAAAGGGAGCATGTCTTTCTCCAGAGCCTGCGGCCCGCTGGTGCTGAGTAAGCCCATGCAGCAGAGGATGCCTGTGAATTAATACTCCTTGACAGTAAATGTCAACAGAATTTAAATTACACTGCCTGCTCTCTCTCATAAGCATGAGAATGTCTTTAACTTATATTGGGTGCCATGAACACGGCCACGGGAGCCTTTGGGGGAAATCTCTTTTTGCGCTTCAAGATGTCTCCGTGTTTGAAACCACCAGCTCAGTGTTTCTTGTCGCGTATCTTAAACCAGCAGCAAATTCAGCAGGCATGCATGTGGCTAATTAGTTGAATTTAACCGCAATGATCATTAGCGTTGTAGACAGATCTGCTGCGATCTCAAACCAGCACCCTCCCTTCTCCTGGTCAATGGAGCGTTTCACTGTTCATTAGAGGAAGACGTTGTGATGGTGCAGGCCTGGCTGCCTGCGTTAGTGTTAAATCCCACAGCAGAACAACAACATCTATATTAAGATTACATCTTCCTTAAAACCATTTTTTTCCCTCAGAACGCTGGAGGAACACAAAACATACCGGAATTTAGAGTTATTCTTGTTACAGCTCAGGACAACATGATACTGGAAGTCGTGATGTGCTAGAAGCTTATTTTAAATGGAAGTTGTTAGGAGTGAAGCTTTTTTTGATTTCGTTATCAAGTCCTTAACACATGAAACAAAAACATCTCTAATGGTGAAAAAAGGCCTGCTAATCCATGTTAAAATTGTGATCACAGGTCAAGATGCATGTGATTTTATCCCATCCTGGGAAATTCAAGTGTCATAACATCAAAAGGACGTACAAAAATAGATCCATAGTATAAACAAATAACCTTAAAAACTAGAATACTATATACATTATTAGCATCTAGTGTATACTTTACAAAATTAAGCATCAAAAAACAAAAATAAAAGCCACTTAATACTGCATATACTGTAAAAATGGAAACTACGAAGTGTATTGAGACACAAATTATCACAAAAAAGTGATGAATGAGGAAGTTGCAATAAATAATTAAATATGTAATTGCACTTGTAAGGGAATATTATCGGGTGGTGGGTTAAATGTTTGCATCAATAAATACAATCATTTCACTTGTAGCAGCAAGATTAGTGATCCAAAAACAGTTGGGGAGAACAGTTGTGGGAATAGACTTTTGTGATCAGTGCTTTTAAAAACACTGCATCTTTAACAGGCTGCGTTAGAGGGTGGCAAAGCTTATATACAAGTGAAAAATGTTAAAGGTGTTTCATGCACCAATTAACTTAATTTCTGTGGATCTCTAACTGGATTATCTTTTTTACATCTACTGATATTTATGGACCTTAAGTGTTGCTCGTTCATATACCTGATCAAGACTGGTTAGACCCAAATGTATTATGAAATAAACTAACAATAATCACCATAATAATTATGAAAAAGCAATGATTTAGTTGGCAAAGGAAAGCTAAAATTGTCTCGAGTCTATGTTTCAGAGGCTGGCGTTGAAAAGTAACACAAATGTTGGCGGGCAGTGGCTACCCTGCAGTGACCCCTGCGACTGGACTTGTTTCAAAAAGAACACAGTTGACAGGCCAGCAGTATCAATGAGCTGACCTCTCTGCAGCCCATGCCAGCAGGTATTTTTCCAATTGTGTGTTTTTTCTTCTTTTCTTCACCTTGCCACAATTTATTCCCGGTGTGTTAGAAGCTGTTGAGGTATGAATTGTGGATTTCAGCGGTTGTCCTATACCGGTACTGAGACTGGTGATCAGTGAAACAGTGCTATACATTCAGTGTGGCATATCCTATATCTGTTTATACTGTATATTAACTGTACATTTTATAAAGTGTAATGTATCTGTCTGTATATCTATGTATCTATAATCAGTCAATCTGTCAGTTTAACTACCTCTGTGCTTACCGAAATACTTGTGACACTGCAATTTCTTATTGTAATATTAATCTGTAACTACTAGTGTACTTCTTTAATTAAAGTCAGAAATATTTCAGTATGTCTGGGTGTGTTGGTGTCGCTGTTTGATTGACAGGAGCTGGCAGGCTGAGCTCCGGTACTGGCGGCATGGGGGGGACAAGAGATTAAGCAAACCAACTTGCACTGTCCCTTACAAGCCATGGACAGACAATGTTTTGTTAGCAGTGGTATTGAAGAGTAAGGACCACGTAATGTGCTGCAGTTGGCCAGCAAATTAGCTATCTAGCCTGCAAACTGGTGTTAGCGGCGCACTTTTCCCTGGTGAATGTTTGTTTGGTGTTACTGGTTCAACAAGCTAAGGTACAGGACAAAATGGGTGTTCATGTTTGTAAGCTATCTATCTATCTATCTATCTATCTATCTATCTAGCTATCTAGCTATCTATCTATCTATCTAGCTATCTATCTAGCTATCTATCTATCTAGCTATCTATCTATCTATCTATCTATCTATCTATCTATCTATCTAGCTGGACTGCAGGTTTCACATTTACCCTTAGTGTAAATTGCAAATGTTACTGAATGTAAGCACACTGTCAAATCAGAGATAGGGAAGGAATATTACATGTCAACAGCATGAAATCACCTTTACCTGAATAGGCTCTAATAAGCTAATTGACCTTTTCCCATCACTGGCTCTTTCACTCCTGTCTCAAGCTGAGAGGAAATGTTGAAAAGTGAGTGTGTTTCTCGTTTTAGAGAGTACACGTGAAGAACTTTGTGTCTTTACTTAGCTTTTTAAGGATTTCAGTTAAATGAGCAGACTTTCTCCCATCTGGGTGTTCAGGCTTCTTTCATCTCCAACCTTCCATGTTAGATGCAAGCATACCTACCTACTAACAACCCTCCTTTTTTGTGTGCTAAGGAGACAGAGGGCAAATGTCTCCTTTCATTTATTTCCAGAGTAATAGTATTGTGGTGCGGGAGAGCATAACATTTATTAAGCTATTTATATATTGCAGTTGGAATATATACATGTCAGATGTGATTTCATTCCAGTTGCTGTGCCATGTGTTCCAGCAACATCCCAGACTGTTCAACAAGGAGGCCACATTATAACCTATAAACATCAAAATTTTTAGTCTCCCACTGCAGTTGTTTCATGAAATGCATTTGTGACACCCCTTGGTTTGAATTCCAAAGTGTATTTGTTTAATGCTCTTTAAAGCTTGTCTCTGTACGTATTCACATCTGTCTTTGAATTCTCTGTCCCACAGAATTGTGGTGCAAGAAATGTCAAGACAGATCCTGACTCCACCTCCGTCCCTACCCCCTCTAAAACCACTTAGCCATGCTGAAGTGCACTTTGTTCGTAACTAGATATAAAGGCCCTTGTTTTGCTCCATTTGGAGAAGCCGCGGTGTCCAAAGCATTGAGTGTAAAGCGCACATCTCCTTGTATATGTAATTTTCTGTGCAAATATGTGTTTTGTTTACAGAGGGGGAAAAGGTTCATTGGCAAACCAAGCATGAAGTGGAAAAAATATGATTCTGATGGAGCATGAGTGGTCAGTTAGAGATGTGTGCTTTCTTTTCTGTCTTCACTATCCTAAGGTTATTTCTTTTATTCTGTTAGCTCCACTTTCTGCCCCATCCAGCCCTCAAACCGTATTTTATCCCTTTAATTACAGTCCTCACGAGCAGACACATGAGTTATAGAATTAGGTGTAAACAGAAGAATCGTGCGCTGCAATTTTGCATAATCTTTGACATCGGTTCTATTTGTGCTAGAGCAATATCTGCATCTGATGTTTGCCCTCCTTAAGACTGGAGGGCAAGAAGGAGATCTATACTTCGGAAAGTGTTCCAAATTGAATGCCAAGGGCCAGGCTTCTCTACGGTGGGAGGCAATGGGGAGATGACCATTGAGACAAATTGGAGCGCTATTTTCCGATTGTATTACCATCATAAAGACAAATATAATAACTACAGCTGGAGTTGGCATGCACGTATTAGACAAATGTGACTTGCCGCCCTCGCTGACAGTAAACGGGGGAATGTGAAACTTGTTCAAACAAAGCTCACATTACATTAGATATTAATATTTTCATTAAATTTGATGTTTTAAAGCATTAGAAGTTGTAATGA
Source organism: Oplegnathus fasciatus (assembly GCA_003416845.1). Taxonomy (NCBI): domain Eukaryota; kingdom Metazoa; phylum Chordata; class Actinopteri; order Centrarchiformes; family Oplegnathidae; genus Oplegnathus; species Oplegnathus fasciatus. The sequence continues at coordinate 541,086 of NTHP01000314.1, read as the reverse complement.
TAAAGAAACATTTAGACTTGAATTAGAAACTGTAGCGTTCCCTTAAGGCCACACGGCATAACCATTTTATTCACAGTAATTAAACTTGCTCTGCTCTTAAGCAGACACACATATCTCTTATAGCCTGTGGTGTTTTTGCTCAAAGGTTTATCCAGAGGGAAGAGCAGCCAACTTTCACACAACTGTGTTAGTGCTCCTCTATTGTTTATTTTCCTCTGGAAACTAGAAAAGATGTGTAGTATTAACCATTAGTTTAATAGCCCTGCTCTTAGACGGAACATTTCAGGTACCTAGCATCAGTGGAGCATAAAAAGAAGTCTGTTTCTGTAAAAAAAAAAACAACAACAAGATTTCAAGTTAATGCTGCAGAATTAGCACTTGCTGTCTGTACCGATGTTAAAGCGCGTTCAGTGTCCCGGTCGCCTCTCGTTTCATTAGAGAGCCCCTCTTTGTGGGCTTTCCTTTCCGCTCTGCGAGGGCCTTATGGCTCAGACAAGAGAAGCAAAGAGAGCAAACACGCTGTGACAATCGTGTCCTCCTTTTTATTCAGGAGCTTTCACCATTGGCACGATGGTTGGCCAGGTTAATGTCTCCATACAGCATGTCAGCAGAAGCATCCTCTCCACTAGATGTGCACACTGGTGTGACGGCTAGCTCCGACCTGTTTGCTGGGAATATTCCACTAGAACAAAACCAAAGGAAATGTATGGGGTTTTTCTTTTTTGTGTGTGCTAATTTTGACACCATAATCAGAGGTATATGATTTTGAGTGAAGGTGAGAAAGTAGGTGTTGTTTGTCATGTGTATAGAACAAAAATAAAAAAAGTGAAATATATGCAAAGACATATTTTGACAGCATGGTTATTTCAGAACTATGTAATATACTCGCCAAGTGTCCATGGTCAGCTAATTTTATCATCCCTGTCTTTACACAGGCCCTGATAAATTCACATCAGCATCACATGGACGAGTCACATTTCTTATCTTCACAGCAAACGTGTGAATCATGGTGTGGCAAACCTTGTTAATCTGCCTGTTTACAGTTTGTTGAGCGGTATCACACTATTCAGGGCACATAGGGAGAAGTGGAGTCTCTCCAGAGTTCTGTTCAGTCCTGTGTCATTTACTCCCTGCATGACAGAATATGTAAACCATGCTTATTGGAGGGAGCGACGACTTCTTTTAGACTCGAGTGCATTTGGCTATTTTGGACGGATGGTTTGACAAAGGCCAGCACTTCTCGAGCTTGCCGCACAAATGCTCCCATTTAAGTATTTGGTTGACTTTAAAGGCGCGACGCTCCCTCTGCTTCTAAGCAAATCTGGCATGATTGCGTGCCACAAAGTGAGTCAATTTGCCTCGACCACTGCGCTTTCACTTGACCATGCGTCTGAAATGAAGGGACATTTAGACCACATATGGAACAGAACTGTTGTCACATAGATTTGTTGTTCATATGCTTTGCTGAATGTGAAATTGCATCCAATTTGTTCGTTGTTGTTCTGGACTTAGTAGTATTGGAATCAAGCTGTGCCAATGTGCCCTTTTTACACACCTGTAGTTAGTGTGATCTGACACCATTATATTATATCTGATTCAAAAAAGACATAGTTATGGAGTGGGTGGATTATTGTTTGATAGTTTATCTTCAGGGGTAGAAAGTAACTCAGTACATTTACTCAACTACTGTACTTTAGTATAATTTTGAGGTTCTTTGGTTCTGGGTTTTCCATTTTATGCTACTTTATTCTTCTACTTCACTACATTACAGAGAAATATAGGACTTTTTACTTCACTAAGTGTATTTAACAGCTATAGTTACAAGTTATTTTTAACATTTAACATACATGATGAGCTTATAAAATATGATACATTGTTATAGATTTAACTACCCAACAGTATTCTTAGTAGTCACAATTGGCTCCTCCTCAACAAATCACAACAAGTATTACATGTTAATGCATCAACAGCAATGATCTAATTGTCAAGTCAAGTCAACTTTATTATCAATGCTGCCATATGTACACGACATACAGAGAATTGAAATTACGTTTCTCTCTTATCCCCGATGCAAACAACAATAAACATGAAATATAAAATATAAGTAAAAGATATAAAATATAAAATATAAAAATATATACAAGCTAAAAGACATTGAAGAAAGACAGTGGCAAATCTGGAAGATATAAATAGTATAAATATGGTGGGTGAACAGATTAACGTTATGAATATGGCGAATATTTCAAGTGAACAGTGTAAATAGAAACAACAGTCTAGCAGTATTGTAATTGAGTATACTTGTGACTTTTAACTTGAAATGGAGCATGTATATAGTGTTGTATTGCTACTTTTACACATTATCTATAAGGTTCTTATTTTTTCTCAGTGTTCAATCAGGTGTCTGCTTCCTTATAAGGAAGGATATTGGAAATTATGATTTAAGTATCCAAAAAGAAGAAAATGCAATAGCACATGCTGCTAGTGACCCATTTTTACCTTCCAGATAGATCATTTTCTGTAAGTTATAAAATATAATTTTATGCATTAAATATTGTTAAAACTGGCAATTAAAACAGTTTTCTTGCGTTATTATCATAACAGTGAATTTTCATAATAGAAACATATCATCAGCTTCTGAAAATCTTGTTAAGAGAAGCCAGTGCTTCATTTTTGTTAGTGTTTTTATATTAAAAAAAACCTTTTAAAATAAATAATAAATGTATTTGTGACTTGCAGTAGGGACATTTAATTTGAACAAGAGATGTTTTAAAATGTAACTAGGATCAGCCATCAGATGAGTCATGCTGGTGTGAGAATAAATGCTGTCCACAGTCAGTATATCCGTTGGATATCTAAGGTCTTCAGTGATCTTAGCCATGTGTGAGCTGTAAATAGAGAAATATATGCCAGGGCACAGTCTCTCAGATCCTCCATGATTAGGTTGCTTAACAGTTTAGAGGATGCTTTGAAAGTGAGATTCCTCCTCCCTTTAACTCATTGTCACGTTGTTTTTCAGGTCTATAGATTCTGCCTCTAATCTGTTTAGCTGTACTTAAATTGGCTGCGTTGACACCTCCTCGTTTTAAGGCTGGGATTCCTTTTTTCCCCTGGTCGAACACCCTTTCACGTAACTTAATATGCCATTTTGGTCTCCCAGGGACAATAATTGAGTTTAGGCGAAGTTTAAATAGCTTAAAGGACAGGGAATACAGATGGGCATCTCTGTGATTAACAAACTCCAGCCCAAGGTCTCTGTGTCAGGCGCTGGATTAGGACATTACGAAGAGAATGACAGAGCTTTTTGGCACTTTATTCCCTCTCAATAACATTCTTTCACATATTAAGTTAATTCCACCCCTAGGTAGGGACTTTATCATGCAGAAGACCTTAATCCACTGTTGTTGAGTCCATCTCGCCCGAGCTTTGATGGAGCCCCCCTGCTTTTCTGTGGGTGCAGCAGGCCTTGGTAAGACAAAGCACCCGTGACAGAGACAATAAGATGCAGCTTGAACCACAACAAAAAGAGGTTTCATCCATTGGAGTGGAGAGAAGAGGTGTTGTTGAAGAAAAAATGAGAAAAAAACATCAAAGGATAAAGAAAAAGAAGACAAATTCACACAGAAGTGCCAACACTTCTGATCAAGAAATTTATCACTATTAACACTGTGAGTGCTTTTATTAGGTGTAGAAGGCCCGGCCCCAGTGATCTCTTGTATAGCACTTTATCTGAGGGCCACCTTTGACCCCCTGTTGAAAAGCCCCAGTTGATATGATGAGCGTAAGCTTTGGGTGTTCTTTTAGATCTCATATTGGTACTATCCCAAATTGAAAAGGAGTGTTTGTGGTGCCCGCGGCCAATTTATCCTTTGGCTTCTGTCACTCTGCATGGGAAAAAAGATTAGTAGTCAGTTTCCCCCCCCCTGCGAAATGACCACCAAGGGAAATTGAAAAGTCAGAGCTTGAGACTTCAAAAACCATATTAAAAAGTTTTTGTGCTTCTAATTGATTCACTTAGCTCGTGTTCAACAGGAGGTTGAAGAAGTTAGAATGTTTATACCGGTTTAAATAAAGATTTTAATGATTTCTTAAAATAAAAGAGAATCATACTTTAATTGTTTTTCATAGTATGGACACAGTAACAAAAAAGCTGAGCATATGAGCAGTCCATTGACCACTCTATTGAGAACATCTCTGTTGCAACACTGAATAGAATAATTAATTCAGTCACCTGTCTGAACTTAAGCTGTCCATTTGATTGTCAGTGGTGCTGAGAGTCTCTGAAGGTTTTGATCCTTCTAGCGCTAACAGATGGTTGTTGTGGCTCGGCCTGGGCTGGGAATCGCTCCTTAAGAGCAGACAGAGGGTTGCAGGGGGAAAATCCCCTGTTGCCGTCCCTAAGAAGACCATAAGCTTGAGCAGAGAAAAAGAAAGGGCCTGCTACTGGTGCTAATTACCCAGAAACCACACAGAAAGTGCCCACTGTCACTAACTGAAGAGGTTCACATCCCTTCTTACACAGATAAAAGGCGTAGTACGAAAACATTTCGCAGGGGACAAAGAAGGGAAGATTACCATAATCTTTTGGTTTGTATCCCCTGTAAGCTGTCCGTGTGTCCTTTTCCCTCACTCTTTCTCTTTCTCCTCCTCCTCCACCCTTTCTCGCTCACTCTCCACTGCTCTCTTGTTTCTTCTTGTCTAAAATCTGGTTTGAAGCAGCAGAAATGGTGGGAATTGGCTTTGCAGCCTAAGCCTGACAGTTGTGTTCTTCCCGCCTTCCTGTGATCATCCCTGTCATTGGTGGGCTGCTGTTGGGGTAATCAGACAATGGCAGGCGAAACGAGGTGTCACTGTGCTGACAGACCCCTCTTCATGTTATGTCATTGTTAATCCTCAGCCTTCAGCCTGCTCCCACTGCTGCTTTCATCCAAGCATTCTCCATGAATGGGATAGGGGATAAATATGATGCCTTCATATTTCTACATATCAAAGCGCTCTCAGGCGACTGTTTTCTCCCTAAGTGGCGAGGGATTGTACAGCACACAACTCAGAGTGAGAACTTTTTAAATGAGGACATCACAGAGGCTGCACCGCTCCCTGACTGTCCCAGTCACAGGAAGCCTGGACCAAAGCCAGTCACACAGCCAGGAAAACAGCCGCTTTAAAGGCCTTGCATAAACGCTGTCTTCTCTGGCTGTGGATCACCCCAGAGGTCTGATCCTTTTAGCATCAGGGCTGCCTGAGAGCACCTCTGCGAAGCTCATTGGAGACTGTGATGAGGCGTCGAGACATAGCGGAGGAAATGGTTTCAATTAAAGGCAGAGAGTGACGGGTGACACTAAGAGCCCCGTGTCTCTGTGAGAACAACAGCAAGTGGTGGAGTCTCCAGCAATCATTATCCAGTGCTTTTATAGCATCTAAAAGCTGAAAACATTCAGATTGATGGCAGAATATGTGCTCAGTGTATAAGGCATCCCATAAATGGCTCCGTTTTCACTCTCTTGCTGTCTGCTTTTTTTGGCTTCTGAGTGGGTGGTGTTGAAACAATGACAGGAAACCTGCTAGCTTGGGTAAAATCTCAAGTTTATGAACGATTATACTACTTCTCAGCAGTGTGAGGGAGAGCATTTTGCATATTTCTCTCATGTCAATGTGAGCAAAGTGACTATTTTCATTCAAATATCATCGTCATTACGTTTCCTCAACATACCCTTTAGATCAGCTGCTGTTTTGGTTCAGTGTGTTTTGAGATTTAAGACAATGAGTTGTTTCTGTTCACCTGCCTTAAACGCCGTTCATGGTTTTATTCATCCTTTAAACAAACATTGATTTGTATCTTTTTTCAGATGTGACACATTCAGCTAAAACACACTCAGCCTGTTCGTTTTATTGTTTGGGTTGCTGAGCTCTGATTGCATTTGAAAGTGATGCCACAGGTCCGTTCCCATTGTGTGTGCTGTGCTGCGAGTCTGTGCCTCGTTTCTTTGACAGCCTCAGTGTGAGACTGATGTTTCAGAAGGTAGACATGTGTGCTCCCTGTAACGCTGTGTTTACAGAGCCTCCCCACCAAGTCTCTGCTCACTGCATACATGGCACAGAAGGCCCAGATGAGATAACACAGTGTACCGCTGCTCTTTCTAGTGGATGGCAGCAGCGAGGAAAAGGCAACTAGTGGACAAGTTACACTATGGCTCAAGCTCTGTTGTTAATAAGAAGGAAACAAGAGCCATTTTCATCCCTGTTGTCATGTTGACTCATCCCATCATCATAATTAACCCTACAGTAATCAGAATCACAACTACATAAAAGCATTCATGCATCATCAGTATTAACAATATGATAGACGCATGTCATGATTTGGTTTTCTGTAAATTTCACAGTCAAGACAATGTCAGACTTTTATTAAAAAAATACCAGCAAGTATCATTCAAGCTCCAGCATAGCCTACGGTGACCAGACGTCCCGGTTTGTCCGGGATTGTCCCGGTTTGTCCGGGATTGTCCCGGTTTCAAGCTGGGTGTCCTGAGTCCCGACAGATATCTGTAAAACACTAATATGCCCCGGTTTTCAACATTCACTACCAAATTGTCCCGGTTTTCAGCACAATTAAAATAATAATTATTGTTTTATTATTGTTTTCAGCGCTTACATACTTACTTTCTGGATTAGCAAACTAACAGCTGTGAATAAATACAGTATACAGAGATGATAAATAACCACCCCTTTTACTTAGTTCTGAAAGGATGGAGATGCTAAGTACTTAGCCGGCTGCGTAACTAACTTAGCATTTTATCTTGGCAATGTTGTGAGAAAGACAGCACTTCATGAATAACAAATAATAAAATAAATAAATATAGAGAATTGAATGTTTTTTCTTTGGCTGCTCGGGCAAGCAGGAGCTAACTGGCTAGCTGCCCGGTACTGAACTTGCTATGGGGGGAGACACAAGTGACCGCTACAACCAGTGTTGCCAACTTGCCGACTTTCTCGCTGGATTAAGTGACTTTTCAGACCCAATTAGCGACTTTATTTCTAAAAAGCGACTAGCGACAAATTTACCGACTTATTCATACCATCAGGGAAATCGCCGTCCAACAGCGCGGGGTCTGATTATTATATTGTTTGTGATTGAAAGCTTTCTCTCTCTACCTTTTATATGGCTTTAGGTGATCTCTGCCTCGCTGCAACCGACACAGCCACTAAGCATTATGCAAATCAACGCGTGATGACATCACCAATATGCAAATTAGCGTATGACATCATCTGGCGACTTTTGGTGCGAGTGCTAGTTACTTTCATTGGAAAATAGCTGTTAACACTGGCTACAACGAGGGACGCTAGCACAGGCACTAGTGAGCTAGTCTTTTTACTGAAACAATATTGTGTTGGAGCTACACTTTTTTTGTTGTCAGGTAGGCTAGTTCTCAGTCTTTTGTCCAGGGTAGAAACACTGGTGACCATTTTGGAGCTCCAGAGACACCAAAAACCAACTCTATAAGAACGATCTGTGGCGTTACATTCACTGATATAAAAAAAGACACATTACATATGCCCTGAAACAGCTTTCCTTGTAACACACGTCAAAATGACAGCAGAAACGTCTGACAAAAGCCACAGATTGGATTGCACTGAGCTGAGCACATGTCTATTTATCTTCAGATTCCTGTTACAGTCAATCTGCATCTCTTATTTAACCTGACCAAGCTCATTTACAGGAGGTGAAACTGGGAGGAATAGAAAAGAAACAGGAGATGTTGCATTTTTAATCCAGGACATTGGGTAGTAGATTTCTTTTGACAACAAACAGCACTTACAGGCGTGTTACACACAGAGAGATTCTCCTACCCTGGAGCCCTGTTGTTGAGAAGCAGGCAGTGAAGTGCTGGCCCTGAACCAGTCAGCTAAAGATCATTCTCCATTAAGGATCTCCTGCATAACAGCAGTCTGTCACTGAATTCAGGAACTGTGCATACAAATCCCCAAACTGGATTTAGACAACCAGCTCTCCCAGGGTTGTCAGCATCATAAATTCACCCCAGGGTCCTCCAGCTACCATCGCTGAATATTTACTCAAATCTCTAATTGTTTCCGAATCAGCCACGGATCATTCTGGGAAACTGCGAAGGAGAAAAAACTCTTTAAGAGGCTCTGTGGGATTTCATCGCAGAAGTGTTTTAACCATGAGCGAGAGTTGCTTTAAAAAGTGTATATGTACACACACCTAATGTATTTTTCATCTTTCCCAAACTGTAATGGGACTGAACAGAAGTTCAGTGTTTGGGTGCCATCTGAACTAATTACAATCACTATCCATAATTGAGAGGCAAATGCATGGAAAATCGCTCTACATCACATTTCATTTTAGTGACAAAGCATTTCAGAGCAGCGGGTGACTTTTTTGTGTTGTAGCTTATGCCTGGGTGGTGCCGTGCTTGATTCTGTGACAGAGTTTATTGAAATGATTTAGTTTGTAGCAGGCTGCGTCCAGGGATTTGCTGTCCAAAGGTGTTGGGTCTGGAATTTGAGCGGCACTTCTTAGTGCTCCATTTTCCTTTGTTCTGTTTGTCTCAACACTTCATGCTTGCTGGATATCAGGCCTTCTTTAATGGTTCTCCATTTGCTCATGCAGTTAGAGTATGTATTTTAAGTGTATTGTTCTGAGGTTTATATTCAGACAATTTCCCATCACCACACTGTAAATGTTGTGCTTCCACTGTACTGTAAATGCAGCCATGTTATTAGTCAGTTGGCTCACAATCCTTTGTTAACTAAATGGATCCCGTGTGTACAAATCCCCCTCGGCTGAACCTGTAGCATTCTGGCTTTGTGTAAGCCCACAAAAAAAGGGAGAATTTACTTAATTCCCAAAAAGACAATTACCATTGGGAATATGGGGTTGTGCTCTTTGGTCACTAAATCTATTGCCACCAGATGGGATGTTTTATTTGATGGGTCTTTTCTGCTTAACACAATGTTCCTTGTTCATATTCTTCAGCTGGTAAAAAGATTTGGATGCCGCTTACTGCTCTGTCATCTTGGATTTGAGCATCCGTGTTGGCTGAAATATGCTTTTTTCCCGGTGTGGCCAATGCTGCGCTCTTATAGAACCCTTGATCAAAGGATAACGCACAGACTGTCACTTGGCCTCCCTTAGCAGTTGGCAAGAGCACTCTGAATTATTCAAATGCATTCTCATGAATACTTGTGCAGCTTACAACACTGTTGATGGCAAATAACACTTATCTAAATGGAGTAACATATCCTCTTTTGTAATTCTTACTCAACACAGTAGTGAGGACTGTGTTCATATTTAGAGCATTGTGTGCTGAGGTTTGGGTTGGGTTGTCCATTATTATTATACAGCATACAGTTCTGTTATGCTACTTGCTCTGTAGCCTACTGTAAATCAGTAGTTCCCCAACTGGGGGTTGGGACTCCCCAAAGGGGCCCCAAGATAAATCTGAGGGGAAGTGGTGGAAAGTCACGAAGTACGTTTACTCAAGTACTCTGCTGAACTACAGTTCTGATGTACTTGTACTTTAAATCTCTATATTTCAGAGGGAAATATTGTACTTTTTACTCCATTACATTTATTTGACAGTTATAGTTATTCGTTACTTTGAAGATCAAGGTTTTAGAGACAAAACATATAATCACTTTATAAAATAGGATGCCCTTGTCAAAGATTAAACTACCAAACCGTATATAAAGTAGTAAAATTAGCTTTACTTTGACTCGCTACAGCATAAGATTCAGCACACACAGTAATGAATCAATAATGGAAATATGTAAAAATTAAGGGGTTATTCTGCTCCATAACAAGCACTTTTACTTTAGATATTTTAAACCTGCAAATTAAAAAAAAACAACTTTCAGACTTTTCTCTAAATTTTGCTTTTTTCTTAAATACTGGATACTTTTTCAAGCATCTATAAAACTAACAATCTGAGAAATCACTCTTTGGTTGATCTGCTCACAACTCATGTTTGTACCAAGGCTATAACCTGTGATGAGGGGTCACATGCACAAATTGCTTTATATTAAGGGATAAGGATGGGAACTGTTGCTGTAGATAACAGGTGCATGGGGGCACTCAACATGAATCATCATCTTTGAACGGCCATACTGGATAGTGATCCCCAATAATATTTTATTCTCTGATTTTTGTAGGAAACCAAAACCGCAAATGATGAACCTTAAATGAGAAACAAGAGAGTTGCTAATGAGTATGCTATCATGAATGAAATGGATTTATTATATCCAGTTCTTTTTTCTATACAAGGTTCTTGTTGTCAGTTTGTTTGCATTTTCAGTTTTATGAAGATTTAGTCATGTTTTGATACGGGGAGGGCTTCATGGGTTTAATAGGCCATTTAGTAGTGACTGACCCATGTCAAGGGTCTCCTCAGGCCCGCCTGTCAGGCTGCTCTGGTTCACCTGCTGCATGCAGATACAAACATGGAGAGTGCAGAAAATCAAGCACCTTTGGATAGATGACCTCTTAATGTTTTGTTTCCTGTGCTGTTCCTACACTGTGCTATGAATTTGAATTATGCCTTTTTGGCTATCTAACAATGTTTCATGTAAACATGCATTTAAGCAAGCATGTGATTTAATGACGGCACAGCCTGAATTGACTTGATAAAAGGGAACGTACTGAAGGGTTTAAAAGCTTTAAGTCTATACGAATCTGACATCATGTAAGTATGATAAAGTCCAAATATTTCAACTTTTTGGTGCCACTGTAAAATGTATCCATGTTGTCCTCATGAGGAAAATTTGGGGCTGACCACCATGGAAATTTCTCCATGAATGTGACTTGTGAAATTGTTTGTGTTTATCCTCTCCGAAAAGTAAAGCTATTGATTTCGTGGGCATCCGATGTCTCCTCTTTTTCCTTAAGGTGAAGTTTTGGAGCTGTGTTACTGACAGAGGTCAGAGGAGCCCAGAAAGACCGTGTGACCGTGCACAAGATTGTCAGGTCATCTTTTCAAGCCTCCTCTGATCTCGAAGCTCTGTACACATCCCACAGATAGGCCAACTGAAAAGATAAAGGTTGACTGTGCCTATGCATGAGTCGCTGTTGTTTGTACAGCAGGGGGAAGTGCCTATCAAATGCAGTTTTGTGCAGAAAGATTAAATTTGTACTACTGCCTACTCTAAATGTGAGAACACTACCCTATCTCACATCAGAAGTGTAGCAGTTTTATATAGCTCAGGGCCATCCACCATGTGGATTTGGCATTAAAATATCGCATGTGGGAGTTAAAATCTTTCTTTTTTTCAAATGTACCGAGTAGTGACCTCTTGGAGTATCTAATTTGGCTTCCAAATGCAGTAGTTAAGAGCAATCACCCATTCACTGTCAGGACTTTTCTATTAAAATAGGTGCCTGTAGCTACAGTTGGTCTATCTATCTATCTATCTATCTATCTATCTATCTATCTATCTATCTATCTATCTATCTATCTGTGTATCTATCTGTGTATCTATCTATCTATCCAAAGTAAACTGGGAAGCTCGCTAGTTAGCTTACTAATTACAAAGACACGTTAAGTGACTAATTATGCTAATGGTGACATACTTGGGATCCATACTGTACTATGCAAGTACATTCTATTCTTTATATCTGTTTTCAGTAATACTCTAATTAGTGTACTTAAATTAATATAGACTAATTAATAGTGACATTAGGATTCTGCTGGTGCCTTTTTGTTCAAGCTAATCAAGTAGCCACTATGGCTACTTCGGTAATCACACCTTGACTGACACACTGGTTTTCAGTTACTCGTCTTATCAGCCTCAGTTTGTATCATATTGTTGAAGAAGAGTGAAGGGAGATGAATATTTCAGCAGCTGAGTGAGCATGAAGCACTAGCAGGGCTTTATACCATCTTGTTTGCACTTACTACAGCCATTAAGTTTACAAGCAGCATTTGTATTTATCACCAGGCCTGGATGGTTAGAAGCAATCAAAAACCAAACACAAGGAGAGAAATACAAGGTTCAGGTTGGCATGTGAAGAAAAACTGAGGTGAAGTGCTGACATGCTGATGTCTTAGCAGATAACACTTAAATCATTTTCCTCCAAAACTTCACTGGTAAGGGTTCAAAGAGATATAGCCATAATACAAATTTTTGGAGTAAGTAGTGGTGTTTGAAGTTATTTTATGGGATTTTGCTGTAAGGCCCAGAATTGATTTGCAGAAGGGATAAAAGGAAGATACTTTATCTTCGGAGCTTTGTCGGAAAAAGCTTAGCATCCATTGGTAGTTCCGCCAATATGCCTGCAGGGCATGGAGGTAGGGTGAGAGGGGGGTTGCTGGCATTGACATTATATACCAGAATGAATTGTGCTGAGTTTACACCTCCTGCTGCTTACGTTCTGCTCTTTCATAATCTTTCATGAACCATACAATGTTTTATTTAATGTCCTGGGTCAGAGAGAAACTTGAGAAAAAACAAATTAATAATGAAACGCATAGTACTGGGGAGGGAAAGAAGAAGAAGAAAAAAAACTTGGTTTGAGGCTCCTCAGCAAACAGGTCAGAGGGACCTTTTGAAGTCTACTGCTTCAGTGCAGTCAATAGTTTAAGAACTTGTGTTATTTCTGAATGTAAGGCCAGCTTGGACTTTTTCCTACCTGAAAATGCCAAATATCTCATCGCTGCTGCCCGGTGTCTCACTGCGGTCCTTGAAAGGCTATTCAAGCAGCCAAGAAAAAAAAGCCCTCAGTATCTCAGGTTGGTACTTCAGTGAAAACAGTCCATGACCGAGAGATTATTCTGTAAATACTCTTTGGTTTCAAAAATGTAGAGCACTGTATTTGCAGTACTAAATGATATGTGATCTTGAAGGTTACTGTAACTCACAAATAAAGACAGTAATGTTCTACAGTTCTGTGAAAATATTTTATACGTTCCACGTTATTTCACCCACTGCTGGTTCCCTCTTCCCCTTTGACATAAGCTATTGCTATCAGTACCAAAGGGAGCAAGCATATGCCATAGCCATAATGTTTGTATTCCCTGGTGAATCCTCATTTGCCGTCTGTTTGGATGTGTAAGGAAAGCCAGCTCTTGGCCTCTCTGCCTCTCAGGTCTTAATTGCTTAATTACAGTCATTATTTGAACTGGAAGCAAAATCACCTGGCACCCTGACACCATGCTGGCCTTGCTGAAAAAAAAAAAAAGCCCTTTGAAAAACTGAGTGGATGTTGCGGGGGTCTCTAGAGGATGAATGAAGATGCCTGGTTGTGTGATCCACAGGATTGTGATGTACTCACACATATACACAAGACAGCCCGCATACATATACAGTATATCTACTTGCATGTATCTGAATTCCCCACGTCTCCAGGACATTTCGGTGCTATCAGATGAAAAAGCTCCATGTCAGGGCTTCGATACCTTCAGAGGAAGGTCCAGGGGCTGTGTGACTTATTCATGACTCTCCTGGTGCTCTCCGTCCCGGGTCTCTCCGTTCCGCACTGTAACCTGTGTTGGCTCACAGACCAGCTCTTTGCCTTTTCACATGCTGCAGCTCGCTCATCCTGTTTAAAAAGTAAACAGTAGGTTGCATCTGCGCTAATAATTAATGTGCAGGGAGAGAGAAAGGTGTTTATGTGGGGAAATGAGATGGCATTAACACCTCCTCCACTATGGAATTAGCTCCCGTTGAAGGTTTATGCAGCCTTTACCACATATATTCACCACCACCTAAGGCAGGTTTTTTTGTACATCAGAGATCCTTTTACTGTTATCTGTTAGACTGGTCATTTTTCATGCTGTAATTAGGCATGTATGTCTTTGGTTAAGAAAGAGTCCGACAGTTAAAAAACATGGTTACACATGTCAGCTCTCAGGTGTGAATGTCTGCGATGGTGTTAATTTGAAGCCGGACATTATTGGAAATGAGCCTATGAGGTCAGGCGACATTACATGAATAAGAAAGGGTAGAAAAAGTAGGAAAGGTAAACCGAAGAAGACAGGCAAAGTATTGTATTTTGTAACTAAAAATAATGTTCAGTAACAAATAATCTGCCTTTTTTTTGTTAATTGATAAATCAAAAATGTCTCACAACTCCAAATACCAAATAGATTCTATTTATAAATATTTTCAGTGGCAAATAGTTGCATTTAATAAGCTGGATCCAGCAAATGTTTAGGGAGTATTTTTATGACTTTGCTGATCCTGTTCTTGAAGTGCCACCAACAGGTCAAAGTTTTCACTTTTCCAGCAAAATATTCCTACTTGCCACAAAATTTTGCGCAGACATTCATAGCGCCATCATGAGGTTGACATTTTTGTTCTTCAGTGAAATGAACAACAACTATTGGATTAATTGCCATGAAATTTGGTACAACCATTCTTCCTCCCCTCAGGATGAATTATAATGACTTTGGTCATATCCTAACTTTTCCATCTCGCACCACCACCAACTAAAAATTTTAAATCATCCAAACACTTTGGTTTTTAACCAAATACTAATGACATTCCCAATAGCCTGAGCTGTACTTTGCACTAATTAGCAAATTTCAGCAGGCTAACACAGTAAGCTAAGATGGTGACAATAGTAGACATTACACCTCCTAAATATAAGCTGTTACCATGCTGATGTTAGCACGTCAGCATGTTAGCTCAAAGAACTGCTGTGTAAAAGTACAGCCTCACAGAACCGCTAGCGTGGCTATAGACTATAACTTAAACAATTAATGATCAGTTAATTTTCTGTCCATCAACTAATCAATTATTTGACGTATATTTCCAAATATTATGAATTGTTTTGCCACTATATTCAAACTCACTGTTACAAACAGTGCTGCATTATATCGCAGTATTTAAATGTTGAGTGTACTCACTAACGGTTTAGGCTCTGTTCTAGCCTGGCTTTATTCATCTAATAGTAGCCGACTGTGTACATGATTTAGCATGACAGGTGTTATACTTACTATATGATGGGAATACACTTCAGCTGTATTTAAATATATCTGGCTAATGCCCCATAATTCAGCCATTTGAATCTTTCAAGACCCCACTCTAAGCCATCTCTTTGAGACTTCTTCTTAATCGCCCATGCTTAAATGTTAATTGCACATACCTCTCCCAAACACACTCTTTCTTCCTTTGTCAGGGGCTTTTTGTTAGAGAAATATGTTACTAATGGCTTATGAATTAATAAGAAGCCAAACTGAATTAGACTTTCATGCAAGGTGATTGTAAAGAGCTTGAAAGCCCCAACATTTTATTCAGATTTCAGAATTTTCTGGACGAGTGGGTTCCTTTTTCCTGTGGCCTATAATGCATCCTTTGTCATCATCCCTCAGCAGTGATTTAGGCGGCGGGATGTTCTTGGTGTAATTTACTTACCCAAGCAGAGCCATTAATTTTCTATTATTGTGAAAAGATGATTCGTGTTTTGGAGGCTGTCTTGATTATTTATTTAGATACACAGCAGGGAAACATGAGGCAGTGGCTAATGGAATATAAAGTCACAGGCCTCATTCCCATTCTGACATTTAACTACAGAAGCGGCACATGTGTTAATGTGTCCTCCCCAAGCACCTTAATTCGAGTTGAAATTCCTAATGGAACTCGCTATCTGTGCTGGGCCTTTGAGACAGTGAGGGAGAGGGAGGGGGACAGCAACTTAACACATAAATTCACTTGTCTGAGTCTTGGCTGTGCGTCTAGCGACTTAAATGCTCCACTGGTTGTATGTCTAGAGGGAAATGACAGCAGATAGTAGCATTTTTACCCTTCCTGGTTTCATACAGTGACATGATCTCTGCTTTACTAAATCACAGCTAAGGTGCTTTTTTATATCAAAATATCTGAGGAGTTAACAGAGGAACTTTTTAATAAAATATTTGGGTACCACTTTCTCATAAGGTACCCTTCATAAATGTATATCACTAATGGCTTGATTAATGATTAATAAAGCATTTACTTGTGCTTTATAGATTAGTTATAAGCCATTGATAAAAACAACTTTTGGGTTACCAGGTTCTGAAGAATCTATCTTACTGGTGAGTCATTCATAGTCAAGTAATTAATAAATACTCATAAGTTTCTCACTTTCTAATAAGCCATTAAGTCTGCAGTTATCAATGTTGAGTCATTAAAGGAATAGTTTAACCTTTGGGGAAATACTTTTGGGAATTTATTCGCTTCCTTCCTGAAAGTTAGAGGAAAAGATCAATACCACTCTTATATCTGTCTCAATATAAGGCTACAGCCAGCAGCTTTAAATCTAGTTTTTTAAACCTGTACACAAACCAAACTGTAAAAACAATAATTAGTGGTATTACGGGGTTACATGCTGGACTATTTCCTGGTCGGGAGCAGTGACTTTCAAAAATTGTCTTCCACACTACGAGTTTTGTAAGGATTAAAATAAACAAGATAAAATGTGCTAAAGTAGGCCTAAATGTTTCACATGTTGGGAAATACGCTTATTGGCTTTCTTGCCCGAGAGTTAAGATAAGAGATAAGATAAAATAAGATAAACCTTTATTGATCCCCAGCGGAGGAATTCGGTTGCTGCAGCAGCACAATGACAGCAGTAAGTACAGATAAGTATAGAGGTAAAAGAATAAATAGCAAAGGTATATAAAAACTACAGTATAAAAGAATACAAAATAGAAACTATACTCAAGCATTTGGAGACGGAGATTACAAGGTAAAGTAACAGCGGTGTGATTAATAGCAGCAGAATCATCATGTCTATATAAACAGCAAACATCAAACTAATATATGATATGATTAAGTAATATTGGATCCTAGTTTGTCTGTATTAATATAGAGATGTAATAATAAAGACTATGAAGCAGGTTAATGTAATGTAAACATGATATAGTATAGTATAGTTAGATGAGAACATTGATACCACTCTGTCTGTCCGCTTAAGCTGCCATTTGGTTAGCGTAGTTTAGCATGGCTCTTTCCAAAGGTAACAAAATCTGTCTATCAGCACCTCTAAAGCTCAATAATTAACACATTATATGTTGTTTGTTTAATCCGTATAAAACCGAAGTGTAGAAACAACAAGGCCAGACTATTTCCTGACCAGAAAAATCTTTTGTACAGATTACACTTTGTTACCCTTGCACGGAGCCAAGCTAGCTGTTTCCACCTGTTTCCAGTCTTCGTGCTAAGCTAAGCTGACTGGCTGCTGTCTGTAGCCTTAAATTTAAACGACAGACGTGAGAGTGGTATCAATCTTCTCATTTAACTCTTGTCAAGAAAGTGTGTAAGCATATTTCTCAAAATGTCAAACTATTCGAATAATAAAGGGTGTTAAGCCATTAATTCTGCACTTACACATACTGAGTAAGTAATAACTAAAGGGCCATTCGATTTTCACTTTTTCAAAAGCAAGTTTCCTGCTGATTTTTCACAACCTGGAAACTCAAAAGTTTTTGCTGCCCAATTAACACAGTAACTCAGTTAAATCTGAACACACAGGCTCTGTTAAATCATAGCGTGACTCACACTTTCCGGGGATATCAATATCTCTCATGTCCATCATGGATAAATGTCCTTAAATCCACTTAAAAATCATAGAAAAAGGCGCTTCTTACGACATGTGAACGTTTTGTTTAGTGTCAAAGTAATCCAGTGATAGCTGTCTGTACATCCATGGTTACAGTGTAAACAGGAACTGCTAATAGCTAATTCGGCATTCATAAAAACTGCCCTAGAACATGTAAAGTACAGCTCACATGCTGCTTATTCTGAAAATAACAATATATGGCATGCCTGGCTAAGTAGTTATTCAAAAGATTCAAAAGGTTAACGGCTTATAATTTATCTGTAATTAATTATTATATTAGTTTCAACTTATAAACCCTTTATAAAGAGCAACTTATAAGACTGCTAGCAGTATTCACTTTGGAGTTCTGAGGGATGAAAAGTTGAGCAAAATGCAGTCACTATGCTGAGTGGACAGAAATGTTTGCATGATGCGTTGGCTGTGAATCAGAGACTTGACATTCAGTCGTTATCACAATTAATGACAGCGTCTCTCTCAGAATGACTAACATGTGATGAAGTGGTATGACTCTTGCCTTTTTGGCTTTTCTCCAGTGCAGTGGCCAGGCTCAGTCAGGTTTGTTCACATTACTGCAAAGGACATCTAGTGGTTGCACACCCAACCGACTAACTCCATCTCCACTGCCTTCTGTCTGGAACCTGCACAACCTCACAACCATAATTGTCTAAGGTAAGAGTTGTAGAGAGTAATATCCTGATCATGAATAGTATGTTCTTCGAGGATGAAAATAGCTGTTAATTAAACAGTGTCTTTTAGAATAAAGCCAATAGAAATTGATCTCATAAAAGATGTGATGGGACAGAGAGCTGACTGACACAGTTGTAATCTCAGTATGAACGCTGTGCAGGCCGTCAGATAATTAAAGAGAAGAAGCAGTAAGGACACGGCTATTAGCAGGTTAATTAGGCAATAATGAAAGAGATACCTCAGGTTACTGTGGGCTTTAGCGCAATATGATTCCTCGCCGAACGATATAAGGTGGGTGTTAAATTTAATCCTTGCACATTAATAGAGAACGGCATACCTTCCAGTCAATTATTGCCAAAAGACTTCACCTGCTCTGCACAGTCACAAATGGAGAATTCAGAATAGATTCTATTTGGTGGCTGTCCACTCCGATTAGTTTGATGAAGCTTACAAAGCTTTTAGAGGGGATATTTGCGAATTTAGCAGGTGGCACATATCATTCATGGATCTCCTTATTAGAGAGATTGAAGTGTTTCATTTAATGAGTAATTCATTTCCTGCTACTTTTTGACCCACTTTGACAGAAGTAGAAGTATGGTGTCTAGCATTTTAAAAAAGCCACTTAATGGTAGTTTCATAACCTTGAGTGTAGCGTGGTCCCAGTCACTATTTGACACCGTCCTCATCTTTGCTTAAATATTCCATTTAATTATGAATCAGGGACTGCTGTGATCAATATAACCTCTGAGTCGGAGCGTTTACAACCTGCCGTTCCAGAGAAGTGGCCTGCAGATGTTAGAAGTCAGAGGACGGGTGAGGTCAAAGGTTAGTGTCCAGCTTTATCCTCCTCAGGTTGGAGTGACAGCCAAACCATGCGCTTCATCCACCCCCTCTAATTGACTTACAAATGCTGCGGTGCTTTTCGGTGTCAAGTAACTCACAGCATTAAGTATGGCTGTAAAGTCAATATGACTTTATTAGTGGCTAGGTCTCCATTGACAGGCCCTACTTGCACTTTTGACCTCAGCTAACTGTGATCTACTGTCCAGAGACCGCTCTTCTCTTCTCTTCCCTTCCTTCCTCCCTCTCTCACTCTGTCATTATCCTACCTCTCAATGATCATGTCACCCTCTGACTCCAAATCCCGGAAGAGCACAGGCGGCCAGGAAATTCGACATTGTTGCTTCCCTTTTTAGGAGTCTATCGGTAAACCTTGCTAATCCACAAATCCAACCTTGGATTTGAGCCGCGGAGTCTGAGGGGAAAGTAATTGGGTTGTTGCTAATAATTGGATTTTCTGCTGCTTGGTTTGAAAAAAAAAAACACATAACAACCAATGTCCAGGCAAGAACGAACCCGCACCCCTTTAAGCTTCAGTTCATAGGTCGAGGCAGGCCCCAGGTTGCGTATATAAAATGATTAACATTTAAAATCTGCTTTCAGCCTCTGCGTTTTAAATAATGCTTTCTTGAAAGCTCTAATTTTTGGTAAGTATGTTGTAAGTCCTCATTATATGACCTGAAAGGGTAATTAATGAAAAAAAGTCATTAGTTGCCTACATTACAACTTGTGCACTGGCAGGAGGAAGGTGACACAAGGGTGAGAAAATCACTGAAACATACAGAAATCAGGGTGAGGGCAGGTTTACTAAAGAGTATTACTGTCTCATGCTACTTTATACTACTTCACTGCAGTTCAGAGGCAAATATTGTACCACATTTATTTGACAGCTATAGTTATCAGTTACTTTACAAATTAAAATTTTACATACAAAACATTTGATGATCTTACATAATCTGATGTATTGTTGTAGATTAAACTACCCAAAAGTTATAATAAACTGAAACTGCGTTTACTTTTGATACTTTTTGCTAATAATACTTACATAGTGTTATGATGATGTTTTACAGTACGGTAGTGCTACTTTGACTGAATTAAATTAGTGATTCATGGGCCTATTTAGAGTTTAGATATGAGTTGAAGCATTGGAATTTGTCAATGGATTTGTTGATCAATACATATTCAACTGCTACAGTACGATCAGCGGCTTCATAAACAAAGCCGATTCTTACCAATCGTGTGATTGACTTTAAGAAACGCTCAATGGCTGCAATGCTTTCAGAAATAAATGACCATAAGTAGTGGTGGAAGAACTGTTCACATCCTTCACCTAAACAGAAGTATTATATTACGTGTAAAAGTCCTGAATTCTAAATCCTACTTAAGTTAAACTACAGAAGTATTGTCAGCAAAATGTATTGAAAGTACTCGTATACATAAACTCAGTACAGTATTCTTACTGTATACAGAAAATTGTAAACTAATTGTAAACTCTTTGAGTGTTATGTTTTTATATATACTTTTAGAATTTAATCATTATTACTGATGCTTTAATGTGTAAGTAGCTTTTTACTATTGTAGTTGGTCGAGGTAGAGCTAATTTGAACTACTTATATACTGGTAGTTAGAGCACTATTTGTTGGAATTAAGTTGATATTTGCATGTAAAATCTTAATACACAAAGTAACTACAGCTGTGAAATAAATGTAGAGGAGTAGAAATATAACATAGTATATATTGGAAATACTAAATAAGTAAAGTACCTAAGAATTGTACTTAAGTACAGTACTTGAGTAAATGTACATAGTTACATTCCACCCCTGACCATAAGATTAAGGGTCTGAAAGTGATTAATTAACATTAAATATGTTCACAAGTTCTGTAAAGTTGCCTCCACTTTAATATATTTCCAGTAACCTGTTAACTGAAGTCTGTCCATGAGTCAAAGGCCTAAAAAGTAACCAGTATTACTTTTGTTGTTACTGGTGAGAAAGGGCTCCTGGCAGTCTTAGTTTTAGAACCTGTATTCAGGGGCTGGTTGAAAAAGTCTACAAGAAGCCATGGGCAGCTACGGAAATGAGCAGCGTACCACATGTTGGGTCTGTGGATAGACCAGGGGAACAACAATGCTCCCTATCGTGACTTTAAGATCCCAGCCCAGATTATTGGGAAGGAGCAAACTTCACGTTGCTTTAAGGGAATAGTGAAGGGCTCTCTCCTGCAGCTTACCACCACCCTGGATGATACAGTGAAGTCATCCTGGTTGTTTTCCCTTGTGAAGCCATTAGATCTAGAGACATGCTGGCTTCACAATGCACTACTCTAACGGCCAACATCTACCAAACAAGTTCTCTATACAGCAAATCCATAGGCTCCTACCAATGTTATTACACTGTAGATCCCTGCTGGGTCCACAGAAAGTCAGTTCTGTGTTGGGAAAAGCTGTCTAGTACAGAAAGGCAGAAAAAGTGCAAGATTTCATTCTTGTGTAGTTTGGTCGGATTTTGAAAATGTTAGACACTTGTTCTTCTGAGGTGATCTAATAGTCAATAGTGTTCTTTTCTATTTAGTATGTTAATTAAAGCATCAGCATACATTGATATTACTCAAATATGGTAAAGACAAAAGGTTTTATCACTTTTGTACTTTCTAAAGCTAAAATTAGGACATGGAATCCAAAACAGAATAATTGTAGTGTACTAAGATAATACAACTACTGTATTAACATGACTTTTGTAGTACTGGTAGTGGTAGTAATACTACTGATAGTATCAACATAGCCCCACAGAAAGCATCTATCCCTCAAAGATTGAGATGTGGATGAAAAGGAGAAGAGGCTCAGGCAGGAAATCTGCTCCCCATCATTTTCTGTATTACTGCGCACTAAAGGTCAAAGCTAAAAAATCTTCATGGAGTGACTACAATTATATATGATTTTTGCAGGAGCGAGAACAAAGAAGCGAAAGAGCACAGGGCTTTTCTTGCAGTAATTTTCAGAAAGCTCTAATTTTGTAATACAAAATAAGGGCAAGTTAGAAGCACTAGACGATCCTTGAGTAATGGAAAAAACATCCAGTAGATTATGGAGTCTGAAATTGGTGAGGCATTGCGATTGTATTAACACAACAAAGGAAGGGGGTAGAACGCACAGAGGAAGGCAACTGTGTGTATGTAAGCAATCACACATGCATACACACCCAACATTTAGAACCAAGCACGTGGGCCTTTCTAGATGGACAAGATAGTACATGCACAGTGGGCATGTATCCTCCCTGTAATACTATAATACTATACTACTAATACTACTACTAATACCACACATAAAGACCTGACAATGTAAATGAAATGTAAACATAAAGGTCTGCATATTCTCAGAAAAATCTGAGTTTCCTCTCCTGCCATCTTTCCATAGGCAGTGCTGATGCGAAGCAATCCATAATTTATATCCATGCTACAACACTAGCCAAAAGTGAAACAATAGCATTTTCCGCTATCCAAAAATAAAAAAGAATAGCATATGTTCATGACCATGCTCTGCTTTCTTACTATAATAACTATTTAATACTACTTGCAACTATAATAACAGTCAATTATATTGAAAACATAATGCTCAAATTCCTTGAATTTTTTAAAACTTGCATTTATATCTTTTTTTTATCGTCATTATTGAACATGCTGTATGTTTGGTTTGATAAATGTCAAATGACGGACACCAGTGGTTATAAATGGTGTAACATTTTGAAAATAAATGTCTATTTGATATTATTCCATTTAGGCAAGTAATTAAGTTGTTGTGTGTGATTCACTAGATTACAACATGTCACTATATTAAGATTTGCACACCTGTACAGGTTGGGTGTTGTTGTAGAAAATAGTTTCTGCCTATAGGTGCCTTTAGTTGTTGAGCACTTTCTGTAGGAAATAAGTGTACATGTGTTTAATACTTAAAGATTTATATTTATTTATTTGTCCTCTATTCCTGTTGAAAGATGTGTAAAGTATGAGAAAAGTCAGTTGTTATTAATGTGATGACTTATTGACATTAGTCACCAACGGGTGCCTGTGTAAAAAAAGACAATGTGGCTCTGCTGTGATTATGATTATGTTGGTACTTGATCAACAGAGCAAAAATGAGAACTTCTGATTTCCTTTTAAGCAGAAACAGCAGAATGAGAGAGACTTTGTTCTCCCACTATTGTCCACCCAAGTTCACTCTTTTGGTTTTCATGTCTCAAAAGCCCGCATTGTCTCCCAGGACACAAATAAATCAGTGTTCTTCCCTTTTCATCTATGTTGGAAAATAATTAAAAAGGGAGTGCTGAATTGTGTACAAGCTGATTCCTCTGTTCAGTAAGCCACCTTCATCTAAGAAAAGCCCTTTTTTTTTTCTTAATAATATGTTCTGCTCTGTTTAAGATTGAGATCAAATACTCTCTCATAGAGCTAGGGTAATTAGATTTCACTATGTAAATGGCCTTTAAAGCACACTCAGAGTGTGAGATGCTGTGCTCACATTTGTTCGCTGCACTGCTGCCTCCCTCAGGTCATTTGTGTATGAATCACTTGGCATCGCCCTGCACTGAAACACACAGCTCTGCCACAGAAACTAGCCCACATAAACACTGATAGGAAAACATTAATATAGCTACTCAATGAGTCATATTTAAAGCACTAAAACGCAGCTTGTATTGATAATTACTGTGCAAATTTAAAAGCAGTTGCTAAGTATAATTTCATTTTTATGTGTTTTTAGTGATTATATTTACCAAACTCCTTTGTAAAATGAGCCTTACAATGAATAAGCAATTTATTATTCTGTGGTGTCACACAGCATAATCAATCTATCTGTTGTTATAGCAGATGAGTGTTAAATTTTCTTGATATATTTAGTAAAACATCCTTAAAAAAACATTGTAAAAACAAAGCATTAAAAGGCAAAAATATTACTCCCCCCAAAAATAAGAATTTGCCAGATTTTCTGCACCTCATACAATAATGTAATCCATTTTTAATTAATTTAAAATGGTTGTTTTGCAAAGATGAGTAAATAAAAATCACTTTAAAAATCAAACCCTCATCCTCATAATTTCAAACCAATAGCTATGAATTTCGCCACGTCCTTATGTGTATAATTGAGATGTGTAGTAGCTTTTAGTGATGGATTTGTTATTATTATTCAAATGTCATCTTTAGGGAGGGGGGTGGTGTGGTGTGTGTGTGTGGGGGGGTGCGCCTGTCTTGCTTGCGAGGCAGAGACAGCAGCTATTGTCTTGAGGAGACAAAAGGAGTAGTGACATCACTAATGTTTCAAAAATAAACAGCAGGCTCCTATTATGTGGTACAGTTAAAGCCTGGAAAGGAGACCATATGTTAGGCTGAGGGCTATGCTGCTGAGAGTAGCCACGCATTTCATATCACTGACAAGTCTCCTCTCCCTCAGCCTTGTCAAACCACTGTTGTAAAACAATTAAGCTCCTATTAACATATATTTTATTAATTGCCCTATCAACATGGAAACACAAAGACATGTAAATGCCCCAGCCTGACAGATTTAGAAAAGCGTAGCGTGGCAGCTTTCTCACAGATAGTGACAGCTGAAGGAATCAGGTCAGATTATATGAGCATGGACAACTCAACAGATTTGTTTGCTATTGATAGCAGCAATCAATTCAATTAGTTGTCTCTCATACGTTGAATGGCTGATGAGATTAGCAGAGGTAGTGTTTTGTCATTTATTGTTTAATGTATGCATGGATTTCTCTTTCAAAAGAAAAAGCATTTGATTTTTTTTTTTTTTCATTGTGCAGTGACTGTTTCATAATTATTGCCTCACAGCTTTCTATTTCCTCTGGAGTAATTGGACTGCCCTGTTAGATTATCCGGTCTAAATTGCAATACTAATTATAAAGCCTAACAGTTGTGTCGC
This sequence comes from Oplegnathus fasciatus, assembly GCA_003416845.1. Taxonomy (NCBI): domain Eukaryota; kingdom Metazoa; phylum Chordata; class Actinopteri; order Centrarchiformes; family Oplegnathidae; genus Oplegnathus; species Oplegnathus fasciatus. Next base: position 516,082 of record NTHP01000314.1, on the reverse strand, counting down.
ATCAATAGTCAATTAGGATTAATTAAGATAGGAAGTGACAGCTGACGATTAAGTGCATCAGTTGCAGTTCAACAATGTAGAGGTCAAATGATCAAGTTCTTTTCTGTCACAGGAACGTTAAGGCTCCTTTCAAAAATGCAAATGCCTTTTACTGACATATAATGATCTTCAATCACATGCATGGAGCGCTTTACAGCTTTATTATTTATTTTATTGTGTGCAGATTTGGACATGACCCATTGTTATCTTGTCCCAGTGGCAGAACAAACGATTTCATAATTGATTATGCTTCTAATTACAAAGCATACAATTAGTGGAAGTTATTGATAGTTCAGCATGTGCCTTTTAACCCCGGAGCTGTCCGTCTACTCCCAGAGGAGATGTGTGTCCTTCTGTGTTAATGATGGAAACGACTTTTAGATAACAAGGGTGTCCCAGACAATCAGCTGTGTTTACACAGTGACCTGGACATTTACTTGCTTGGCCTCTGTATGTATCTCCCCTGCCTTTATATATGCCAGCATCACTCTAATTACACGGCATCAAACCAGAGCAAATACGCTTCTGCCACATCAACAAGAGGTGAAGAATATCTTATTTTAATACTGATAATTAATGGGATTTTTCAAATGATACGTTTCTTTTTTAAATCGGCCCTAAAATGGCTCTGTGAAATGCTTGTCAAGATGTTTTCAAGAGAGACGGCATATTTCATCGACAAACTCTGCAATGTTTTAAGAGTTAGACATTTTCAAATGTCAGGAAAGCTTTCCATTTCAGCACTCTTTCCCTATCTTCTCAGTTAGCGACGCTTATCTGCACTACTTAAGTGCAGTGATTCCCAACCTTTTTTATCTAAGGTACCTTCACATCCTTATCAGATGAACTCAAGTACCCCTGCATGGACACCCCCCGTCATATTTCAAATGTGTTCATTTCAATTAATTTTAAAGTGGATGTTAAGTAACACTATGAAATTATATTTTTTTCTACATGGATTTAATCCATTACTTTTAGCTAACCATTATAACCATGTATCTATTACTTTTGGCTAATTATTATTTATGCATTGCTAGCTTGCTAACTAGTTTTCATGCACTCTCAATTGCAACTCTTGGTGTTACAGTAACTTACTCAGGTTGGTTGGAGGTATGTACCGTCTAGTCAGCCTATTGTTGCTGGCAGTTTACTTCTTAACGTGACAATAAAGATCTAAAGACAATTAAGATCTGCAGCTGGCAATTCCAACCTACAATCTGTAATCCTATCCATGTTTCATTTCCTCCTAAACACAAATATGTGGTTATATTTATATAATAAAATCATAATTTCTGTTGGGTTTTTTTCAAATTAGTTGAGCTAATTTGGATCAATCACCAGAAGTGCAGAAGTACCCTCTGGATACAAGATACCCTGGTTGGGAATCATTGCTTTAGCTGACAGGCATTAGTGGAACAAGCAGTAGTAATGAGTCTATCCTGTCAAGTGCCTTGTTATCATTATCTTCTGTCTAGTCACTGTAAAGAAGCTTTGGCTTTTTCTAACACAGATTTAAAATATGTTGCTATTAAACATGCGCAGGCATTGATCTCAATATCTTTTTATATAATCTAATATTCTATGATAATAGTTCATCTTTTCTGGAGATAAATCTTTATGTAAAATCCTCTTGAGAATGTTCAGTAGCTGATATGTTGTTTGCAAGTGCAAGGACTGTGTTCAGTCCAGTATAGTGAGTCTCTAAAAGGGCTGGAGTGCTAGGGGGCATACTTACCCTTGAGCTCCCAGAGGAGCAATGTTATTATTGGTAATAAGAAGCGATAAATACAGTGTGAGTGAAGCGTATGCCTCCATAGAAGTTACACTCCACTGGGTGTAGGCACCTCTGAGAGTTGCTGTAGATGAATTTCTGTCTGTCTTTCCCCCAGAAAAAAAAAAAAAAAATCTTAGCATTTGTGCAAAAGCTAACAAACAAGTTTGTTAAGAAATGCGAGTTTAGGACATTGCAGATTCTGCAGCACAAAAGAGCGTGGCATCTGTGCTTATGACAATTTCAATAGTTTAATCTTTCAGCGAGGGCGGTGGAGTGGGGAGCGATGCTAAACTACTGTCAAGACAAATATTTCCAGCAGAGTCCACTTGTATAATGGAATGAAAAAAAGATATATAAGCAGGCACTAAAAGTGTTTCTTCTCTTCTCTTGCCCCTCGGCATCAGGCTTTTTCCTTTCCTTATCCAGCACAAAGAGTGCATTGTTAGCAGGGCCATTACAAGCAGTCTTGACTACACTGGACAACATATGGCTCAAGGGAGAAAGCTATAGATTGCAGGGATGGGAGAAATGGGAAAGTTCATCAGACCCATCTCATCTGACCTCAGTTGGTTCTGGGGAAGAATGCGCCGGTACGCTAACGCTGAATAGACAGATTTTCCAAATGCTTTGAATTCCGTTAGGATAGCGAGAAAGAAAAAGGCAAGATGCTCAAAGAAATGGATTTGGCCTATAAAGTTTAAGTGGCGTGATGCCCATTTCTTCAGAAGGATGACATTAGGGGACCGGTTTTATTGATGGCTGCACAAAAAGGGGTAAAAAGTGCACACAATTAGGAGTCAATTGAAGGACTGGGAGATTAGGGTTGATATATTTTAGCCCTATAGCTTTAGGTCTTTTCATTTTGGACATACAAAGAGGAAGAATGGAGTAGAGTGTTCAGTCTTAAATGCCTTTTTTCCTTTGTTCTTTTATTTATTTTATTTTATTATTAGTTGTTTTTTTTGTTTTTGTTTTTTCTTGGATGCTAACCACAGCCCCTCTTGGAACAGATGTATTACTTATGACACCCCAGTTTTCATCCGTTCAGAATTTTTACATTAGAGTTAAATCTCTGCAGCTGGAATCTCACGGCTGAGTTAGCTGGAGCCCATAAAATATTGAAACCTTCAGAGCCACTGGCAGGCAGGTTGAGGGGAGTTCATGTCCAAAGCCAAGCTTCAGATTCACAGACATCCCAATAGGAGTGTACTACAGAAAAAAGCACTAATAAAAATTTCATTAAAATGAGACGGGGATATTGCTAGCATTCTCCCCAGCATCAGTATGAAATCTTAATCTGAGTTAATGGAAGAGATATGAAAGCCTTTCTCAATTCAAACACAAGCAGTGCATAATTTATAAATTATTGTCAGAAAAGTGATTCCGCTCTGAGATTTACTCTCTTCTAGATGGAAGTGAATTCAGCGAGACAATACGAAAACATAGTCTGTATGACCTCTAATGCCAGGAGATTTTACAGTAGAGCTGTCGATATAATCAGGTAAACTGGTCATTTTTTTTTTTTTTTGAAGAAACACTGCAGCAGCGCTTAGAGCGAACAAATACCAGCAGAAGCTTTTTCTGGCAAGCCACAGAACGGTGCAGAATGAGTAAATAAAACAGCCTCCGGAGAATGGAGTGTAAGAATCCTTTGTCCTGAAGGTTGACAGTTTGCTAAAAGCTTCATAATGTCTCAAACATACCGTCCCAGTGATGTAGAGGAGCCGAGTGTTATTTTAAAAAGCCTTTTCCCCTCTTCCCCTCGCTCACTTTTTTACTCCAATTACACAAGATATGTTTGCATGGCACGCTCTGTGGTTAATTCACAGTGACAGCTTCCTCTTCCTCCTGCATGTGGAGCGTAATAGAAACGGTGTCCCATGCTGGAAAACATTATTCACTAATGTAGCCTCAGCGTGTCCAGCGTGGAGCTCAGGGTTGTTCCTACTCCATTACATGGCAGGGAACAGGTCCTGATTAGGATTAGCACATGTACTCCCCCCTCCCTGAAGACAGCCAAGTTCAATCATCCTGACTACTGCACTCTATTCACACTCTGCAGCCTCTCTTAGCGAGGCCTCCAGCCTTACGCTTCCTTTCATGCAAACGCTTGTGGGACACGCTTTAACAGTCCAAACTGAATATGGTATCTTTCATTTATTTTACTGAGCTAATTTAGGAAATTCCTAGGTTGCCTGACATTACACAGGAATTGAAACGTTGTTGTTAGTTGCAGTATTGCTTTGACATTAATATCAGAACTTGGCTCAATTCATTTCATAAAACAGAATAAATTAAATAATGAGAAATTCTAACTGAAATGGCTTTCATGTAGTGTCACATTTGACAACATTTTATATACAGTAAACTGCACATTGTGAAAAAAACAAACCCTACCACCTGGGTCAACATTTGTTATCTATCAGCCATATAATCCACCTTGATGTTTGTGTCACTAAATGGTAAAAAGCGAAGTTGCGCACACGGAGCGCAGGATGTGTTTTACTTTAGCGGGCCGCTAGATGTTCCTGGAACTGGCAGATAAGGGAGAGCGTACACGGTTGGCTGAGTCAGGCGTATCCAAGGTGATAAAAGCATAAAAAGGAGACATGAATGTTAGATGGGGTGCTGAAGCATACACTGCGAACTTATTTAGGACAGCGGCATCCAGCTTTCTAATGCAAATAAATGGACGTGGATCTTGGTTTCCCTTTGCTGTCGCGTGTTCCGCATTCCCTCCTCTCAAGTCGATGTTGATGAAGCTCCAAAAGGCCTTAATGGAGCAGTGAGCGGGGCAACAGTGTCATTACGTGCCCTGACAGCCTTCGTAGCCACAGGTTATGGAAATGGGGTTTTAACGTGTAATTATTATTTTATTATTCACCATTGTTTTTTGTGGTTAACCCACAATAACAATATTTCAATGTAAGTTATTCATTCAGTGTTTATTATTAGGTGAGTGCTGTGTTGAAATGAGGCTTTAGGGTAGAGTGTATACCCACCCCGAGGAGCGTGCGGAATCACTTTAGACGACACAATCAGTGAGTGCAGGCTAGTAAATTGGAGCTGCCAGTGATGACTTATTGATGACTGAGCTTGTTCTTTCCCCAGTTTAATTACGAGAGCTAGTTAATTCACAGCAGCTTGGGAGTCAAAGGGAGACGTGTTGGGTGTCATTAAGATATCCCACAACTTCATCACTAAGGCCCCATCCATAATTCACCCTCAGTTCATGTGTGACTAAGAGGGCTTTATTTTAGAACAGCCTTAACGGGTAAACTCATGTGGAAAAAGGTCTGCTGTGCTGCACTGGTCTCCGTGTCCCGCCAAGTGGAAGAGTTAAGAAGTGTAAAAGCTGCCTTTTTGAGAGGCCAGAGTGGACCGGCAAGAGGAGGGAAACATCTCTGGGCGGACGAGAAGAGAGGTCACATGATACGAGGGGAAGGAGGGCCATGTGCAGTGGGAGCAATTTCTCGACCTTCTAACTGTAGCCGAGGTGATGCTGTTCATCTTTGGGAGGCTACTTATGTCAGGAAGTGCCTCGGCTCCGGGGCGCCCGGGGACCTGACATGCACTCCGAAGTGTCCGGCCTGGAAAAACCTGCGAGATGTCCCTGGACTGGTGGTGCTCACTCACTCAGCTTTACTTTACAATTTCTCTTGTGGGACTCGGTGCCGACCACTCACTCTTTCTCAATCTGTCTCCTTAGCTCCCTCCCCTGTCTCCTTTCTCTTTCGATTCTATCCATTTTTTCAACCTAATTTTTTCCCTCTCTACCTCCATCACATCCATCATCGGACTCTCACATCCATCTGTTGTCTTCCCAGCGTATCCTGGCTTGTTATTGTTTTTCTTTTAGGCTTGGCAGGCCTGTATTCACAAATGGTTTGCTGCCTGCTGACCAATGCTTCAGAATCTCTTGCATCAATTACTGGAGTGGCAGGATGGAGTTGAGCAGGGCTGAATGAAATACCAAAGGCCACAATCTCATATTTTTGTTAACTCACTGCATACTGCTTTCTTAGCTTCTCTCTATGATAAATGAGTGATTTAGAGTGATAGTGACTGCCTGCCAGTGTCTTCACGGTGAAGTTAGTAAAATGCTATGTGTCAGTTGATCAGATATTCTTGTGCAAAAATCAACCTCAAAGACGAAAATGCGCTCTATTTACCTGCAGAAACACATGTCTCGTCTTTGTTTTTCTGTTTACTTTCACCTGACTTGGCTGTGTGCTCTGATCATGGGACGGCGTGCTGGCCCTGATCCCAGCACTTGCATATTCATCTGGTCTAGGTGCTAATTTGTGTGTTTCATGCCTGTACTCACAAGCTTGTTTGCACACCCTGTTCCACCTGGGCTTGTTTTGGCGTCCTGTCAAAACCCAGGCCAGCGGAACAAACAACGTCTGTGAAAAAAGTGCCCATGCATGTTTAATTATAACAGGACACTCTCTCTTTCTCCCTCTCTCTCATTCTCTCCATAGACCTCTCCTCTGAGAGGAGGTGCCTCCTTGCAACCCTGCATTATTGTCGCCTTTTTGAAGTATAGCAAGAAAAAATGTATTAATATTTAAAGTGCTTGCTGCCATCCCCTCACACACCCGCACTTACACATATGTACACACATCTCCTCAGCTTAATCCAGTCCTGATTTGGGATTTACTATAAAGTATAATGTATGTATTGTTTGATGCATGAATTGCTGAAATATTCAGATTTCGGTATGTTCTGTAATCCTGTTTCATTTCTGCAGACATCCTTCAAGCTGACAATACACATCACATTTATGTAAAAAAAACAAAACAAAACATACACCATTCATCTATACACCTTTGCTACATAAGTACTGGTGATTCTTAAAGTTGAACTGAAATTTGAATTCTCATGTTTTGTGCAAGGAACTATAAACTGTAATGATATTGAAGTCGTCATGCACATTTTTCCTTTTTTACAGAAGAAGATAAAATTGTTTTGGACATATTTTTATAAATAGAGTCTAAGCTTCTAACATTTGACTGACATTTGAGGCTAAATTAGCTTTCACTCGGAAAATGGAAGCTAGTTAGCCTAGCTTGCTAACGTGAGCACTGATTGCAACTAGATCATGTCATTTTTAACACCTGCTGAATCACTGGTAGCTCCTGCACTCTTCTGTTTTGGAGGTCTAGCTAACAGGAGTCCAGCTAGTTTTAGCTGTCTCTCTTTCATGGGTCCAGACGTGGTGACGGAAAATGACCAGACTGCCAAAACTCACGGCAATCGATACTGTAGCTCTATTTGTGAAAAGCCCAAGAGACCAAAAACATGTTAAATTGACATTTTGGCCTCCCTGGCCTTCCGTACATGTAACCACAGCACTTGTATGTTACCCTGTGATTTGAATCATGACATACTGTAGAGTACCTTACGGAATCACGGAGGAAGGAGAACATTGGTCCCCCAGCTGGTTAACCTCCTGTGTGGTCGTTGGAATTGAAGTGATATTACAAATTGCTTTTAGTGCCATGCGGTCCACACTAGTACTGTATTGTACCAATCATATTACAGTACTAACATCGTCAGTCAGAACCAAGAATTCAAACCCCTGGACAACACTAATGTAGGGAGCGCTACCGCAGCAGAAAAATACATATAACATAGAGTATACAGATTTATGTTTTTTATCAAAAATGAATTTTAATTTCAGCTTGACTTTAACATGGATTCTTGATGAAATGCTCATTATGTAATAATTCGTAGTTGTTCTCTCCTTCATTTAACTGATTAAAACACACAGGAGTCTTTCCTCATGACACTATCATGCCATTATCGCTTGTTTCTGCAAACTTAATGTTCCCACAGACGGAAATGTTTAGTTTTAGAGTGAATGTTGCCTTAAAGAACCAACAAAGGAAAAGGTGCTGTTTTCAAAATTCGTTAAGCTGTTTTAAAAATGATCAGTGATATCAGTCTGCTCCAATGTAAGCGGGTTAAACGTCATATTTTTATCTACTCAATTTCTGTGTGTAATCGAAACATCACAGATTAGGCATGAATTTTAAGCTGGAGGCCACGTAAACTTCCAGTGCTCAGCAATATAAAAGCAGCCACTGCGAGGCAAAACAATAGACTCATCACAGAGGAGTGTAAAAGGAGGGAGGCTTGTTTTCTCGCAGGCCTGACCTCTTTTTCTGACGTGTCACATTATGGTTATACACAACGCGTCTCCTTTGCATACAAAAGGTCAGGAAGATAAATCAAAATCCGCATATGAGACTTGCCCGATTCATCACAGCAAAGAGGGTCAAAGTGTTAGCTGTAATCAGATTTCCCCCCAAATATAAGATGAATTGTCTTTGTTAGCAAATTGTATCTGTGGAAGTGGAGGATCTGGTGCTTTGCACAAACATACACTTCTAATTAAAGTATTCAGTGAAGGCATGTCCCTGCTTTTTAGAGGAATTGGGTGAATTTTGTTTTATTACTTTTTACACTTTGGGTGTGAGGAAAGAGACTAATTTACCCCTCGAGGTCCTAGAGATGTTTATTGGCTTAGTGACACTTTCGCTTGTTAGATAATCCATGATGATGCAATACTCTGAAATGAAATGCTCTCCCAGCTAGTAGAGCTCTAGTTTGGATCTGGGCCTGTAAGGGTTTTAGCTCTGTCTCAATGTTCCCTCCACCCCTGCTGAGACATTAATTAAGGCTCCTTTCAGGTCCTTTTTTCAGCAGTTGCCCCCGTAATGCTCTTGCTCAGTTAAAACCTGCATATGCAGGTGCCCCCATCACCTCACAACAAGCTCCTTAATTAACTTGAAGTCGTAACAAATTGCTACATTTTTGTCTCCATCTTTGCTCTTTATGTCTCTTTCTCTTTGTTTCCCCCTCTCTCCGAGTTTCTTCGACTGAACATAATAAATAAAAAAGAGATACAAAAAAGTCAGTCCTGTCTCTTTGACCTGGCGCCTTTCCTCTGTGAAATGTTTGTCTTCCTCTCTCTGTAGTCTGTCATCTCTCTCAGTGGATGATCTCGAGAACAGGCAGAGGTTCAGGAAGGAGTGGAGCGCTGCCATCGAAACAGGCATCACACCTCTCCCACACACTGCTAATTAGAGTTAATTATTAATACACTTTGATTTAGCCTTGCTCCCCCACCATCAGGTGCCAAAGTATATTTTACATGTTTTTACAAATGAAAGGAGTGAGGCAAATTGATTGATACAGAAGTGTTTTCTTACCTTGCAAGTTAAATCAAAGGCCCCGCCAGTTTAATTGAAGGCAAGAGAGTGTTTGAAAGTCGATTTAAAAAAATATTAGAAGTAAAGTTGAAATGATAAAGTTATTCAATGGAAAACTTTATGGTTAAAAGAAAGGCATATTGTGTATGGATACAAACAAGGAAGACATGTATATTTCTGGACATTTGGGTTACATTTCTTCACCTAGTCGTCCAAACTAAACCATAAAACACGTAGGTTGTCATTTCCTTCCGAAACAACAGTATGAACATTTTCTAAATGGACAGGATGCAGGACAGTACTGTTGTATGTTGCTGTTACGAAAATGTTTCATATGTTTTCTGATCTGCCACCACTGTGGGTAAGGTTTGGTTGGTTAGACAGCTCAACGTTTAAAGAAGAACTATTTAATAAGTTCGGGGAAAAAACACAGTCATAGTTAAAAACAAACAGCACGGACTGTAGGTTACAAACGGCTATCTCCTGTATCCAAGCTGCGTCTTTTGTTTACCAGACCATCCACCCTGACCTTTTCCCTAAAGGTGTGCTCATATAGAACGCAATGCAAATTTTAGAGTCTGCGTGATTGTGTAGAAAGTCGATAGAGAGACACAATTACACATGAATATTCCCAGGGCAGCACAGATTGATCCAAAGACACCGTCCGCACAAGTTGAAAAGGTTTCAAGTTGAGCAAAGATTTGTACTTATCTCAAGGCTTTATGAATCTGTACAAAGATGAGGAAAAAGAGAGACGGGAGGAAAAGAACCATGAGCTTTAGTGATGCACGGGTCAGGGTTTTTTAATACCCGCACCCATCCGAAAATCAACCATCCGAAACTGACCCGACCTGGTCAAAAAAAAAAAGAGTTTTGGCATCGGCGGCGCAAAAAAAAGCTACGGCTGCCACTTAGGGAGGAAACTCGTAGGTGAAGCCTCAACGCTCTAATGATGATAAAGCAGCTTATGTGTGTGTGTGTGTTTGAGAGAGAGAGTGACAGAGAGAGGGGAAGAGAAGGTGAAAGGTGGATTATTGCACGCAATTTCTGTAAGTTATTAATAACTTACTCGGAACGCTGCTTTATCACTTTTTGACCCGCCCACTCGAACCCGTGATATTTTCTAGTAAGCTTATCCAAACCCGCCCGACCCGCGGGTTGTGGGTCGACCCGCACATCACTGAGCTTACACACAAACACACATGGTTAGTGTTTGCGTTGCTTGGTAGTTTACAGCTAACATCTATACAGTCAGTAGCTATTTGGGATGAATAGCTTTATTTCTGCCAAGCTTTTGTCTGAGCACACCTCCTTGTCAGGTGAACATTAGTGGCACAAATTAGACCACTGTACTGTTTCTGCAGTCCATGTTTATTCGCCACAACCCCCCAATGTACCAGCTGTACAGATGTTAGCCATAACTGTTGGCTAGGTAGCAAAGTATGCAGCAACTGTGTGCTGCTTGAGATGGCCTCTCTGTGTGACTGCTCAGACTCTGATCTCAAAATGTATCTGAAACTCAAGTCCTTTTGGTTATTTTCTTGGAGTGGAATCATCACGAATCCGCATCTTTTCACGTCCACTCATAACTTACTATATATGCAATGTCACCACCTCTAGAATTTGCTTTGCGTTCAGGTTGAACACACCTTTAGGAGGATCAGAAATGCGTTTTTCCAGCAAAACACAGTAGACGGATGCACAATGAACGGTAGGGCGATAGGACAGAGGAGGGGTGTAAAAACAAGGTTAAATTGCAGTCACAGGCTGACCCTGGGAATACCAGTGCCATCACATCTGATGACAATCACCAGGTCTTGAGCGCAGAGAGGGATGAAGGGTTGAGAGAAAGAGCAATGGTGGAAAATTGCGGCTTGATTCAGATGAGACATTAATCAGTGATGACGGGTGTTAGGGTTAGGACCCCTCTCTCCACTGGTCATGTTTCTGTCTGGCTATACAGAGGCTTGCAGGTACAGCAATCGCCCTCTAAACTGCACATTTAAGTCTGGACAAAGCAGGCTGAGCAAAGTTTGTGTTTTGGAGTCATGAGGCTTACATTGACACTGAAAGCTGAAATGGATCATCACCTAAAGGCTAAGGCACTGAAATGAAAAATTAGGCAAGGATATGATTTGGTTTTAAAATTGCAGTATGACAAATGTAGTGTGAACAGAAACATACATCAATTCCCTGCTGGGAATTCATCAAATCAATACTAAACTAAGATACATATAGACCCTTTTTGTGCCTCAATTACGACTCGGTGTTAGCTGGAGGCAAAACAAAGGAAAAACTGGAGGAAAACACAAACCGCCTCAGAGTAGTAGGCCACATAACCTACCAAAAATGTCATCTTGCTGTGTTGTTGGCCAGAATCGAAAGAGTAATGGCTCCAAATTGAAATTTTATCGCATACCAGCTGCCACTGCCAGTCAAAAAATCAAAGACAAATATGGTTAAACGCGATAAGACGAATGGATGGGACTGAGGCGATCATCAAAAATGCTCGTGTTTGTAGCGCATATTTCATATCAAGTAAGGGGCATTGCTGATTTCATCAACAGACAAAAACAACAAAAACAAAATTAAAAAGTGACCTTTCAAAACGAGGCCTATGACAAAATGTATTATTTTCATCAACGAATAAAAATTAAATCATAATGTGAAAGTGGAACAAATGGACAATGAACTAATTGCTGTTTTATTGCAGTCTTATTTAACACATTGCATGCATGTGTGGAACATACACTGTATTGTATGCTCCTAATTGGTAAAACGTGTCCTCCAGTGCCCAAAAATATGTCTTCGTCAGAAGTTAAATTAGCTGCTTGCCCTGCTGCACTAATGAGCAGCATCTTGCATTGCAACAATGTTATGTCTCTGCCAGTAATGTTAGCTAACGTTAGAAGTTCTTGGAAGGAAATAGCGACAGATTTATGGACTAAATACAACCACAGTCAATCAGAAGTTGCAACAAAACAACTGGGACAAATCATGAAAAAATGCAGGCCAGCACGCCAACATTTGTAGTAACATTAGCAAGGGCTGTGGATGTAACGCTGACGTTACTTTCAGTTGGCTGTCGTTCGTGTTAATAGGCTTTCAGTAGGAATGAGTGCAGGATTAATGTCAGCTGTCAAATCTTCAAAAGAATATACCGGTAGGCTATAGTAAACACTATTTTAGTGAGCGAATACAGCTTCTGAAACAGCCAGAATTTGGGACGGATAGATTATCAGTAATCATGGCAACTGTACGGATCGGAGACGGCGGCCAGCCTTCGAATGTTTAGAGGACATGCAAAATATTGATTAAAACTAGAGTGAAACTAACAATAATCAAATAACTAAATGTGACTAAAACGAATACACATTTACATCAAAAGACTAAAATGAAATCAAAATGAGGCGCAGTGATGTTTGAAGAAGTTGAGAGAAAAAAAAAAGCAAATTAGAGAGAACAGGTTAGAGTACATAGAGAGAAATATTCCACCATGCTGCTCAATTGAAGTTTGCTCTTTAACACCACATCACTGCTCCCACCCTGCTGCAAAAGGCACACTTTAATAACACCTAAGTGACTCACCCATTAAATTGGTCTGCCATGTCTGTTGATCCGATGGTATTCCCAGTTTGGGGGGGG
>NTHP01000314.1:468314-495858 GCA_003416845.1 Oplegnathus fasciatus | reverse complement strand
TTTTTTTAAACACTTTGCTGCCTTAGCATGTTGCTGATGGAGTTCAATAGTTTGCAACAGCAACAGGCTGGCGCTGGTCAAATGGATGTTGTGTCCCACTCAGGGCAGGCTGTGGCTTGTTTACTGTACATGTGTGAATGCTCCCGCAGCCCACTCACTGTCTGAAAACCTCCTATACTGTGGCAGCTGCTGTGAAAAATGTCTGCCTCTGAGTAGCACAGACATTTAAGCTAGCTTGTACTGTAACACGTCCTCCCACTCACGCCTCAGAAAAGTCAACTACCGAGCTATATAGCTCAATGTATGTTGACTTTTTGTCTTCACAGATTATGTGCATATGTTTCTAACTCCGAGGCATTACATTTATTATTAAAATCTTTTCTGCTGAATATAATAGCTGAGATAATGTTACACTTTGTGTTTGCAATAAGACTTAATACCATTTCCTGCTTGAAACATCGCAGTGTGTTAGTGTTGTTGAAGCGTGAGTGCGTCGTTGCTTGAAAGCGGCTGTTTATTTCCTGGCAGAGTCCAAACAGTTAATCCTCCTTTTAGGTCTGTGTTGTGCATCGTTATACAGTTAAGAGGAATATTTACTAAAGCAATCCACAGTAAATCCTTGGCTTGGGGCGGCATCACCAGGTTTGTCACCATATGGTGTGAGCCTGCAACCCTCCAGTCATCCACCTAAACTGTGCTGTCAAGCTGCAGCCTTTTAGAAACACAAGACAGAGTTTACTGATTAACATTTTCAAACTGTGCTGCTCTGAAAATTAGGCCTTGGCTTTATGTACAAAATCTGTTTCTCTTAAATGATTCATGCCCTCCAATATGTTAAGACTGGGAATTATACTTCTGATATTTATTTCATGGTATCATGCCCTTGGAAACAAATAGAACTTTATGCTGAGAATGAAATATTAAAGTCAGATCTGTAAAATAAATAAGTAGAAAGACCAGTATACATATTTACAAGAGACATGGTGTGATATTTGAAAATAAATGAGGGCTCATCTAGCATACTTAGAAAATGATGTACAATGAGGCAAAAAGTGCTTTGGGATATTTTGATGAAATTATTTATGAGTTTAAATAAATCATCTATTCACCCGAGCTTAAACTATTTATCTAAAATGAATGCACCCTGCATTAGTTTTCATAGCTCAGCATTTAGAGCTGCTTTAAAAGAGGAACTGTGGAATAACCGAACTCGTACTGAGAAACACAGACAATGTCAATAAGGCAGAACATGGCGTTACAGCACATGTGAGCCTCGGTGAAAAAATAATCAGGTTTTTTTTTTTTTTTTGGAGGATACTGAGCACCTCTGACCTGCGTGTCGTGCATTAAAAATACAATTTCTCTGCAGCTTGTTTTGTGCATTAATCTTAAATATTTCAAGACTGCTTTCCGCAAGTCAGCAAGCCCGCGAAGACAGGATTTATTTAATTTGAATCTTCTTGAAGTGATGTCTTCTGTTTGAATCCAATTGAATTTAATTAGGTCAAATGCCTATAGGCTTATTTTGCAAAAGTGTTACAGCTGTGCACGTTGAAAAGTGCAGCAGCCGATGTAAGGTATACTGTAACCAATCAAAAAAGATAAATACTGTGGAAATTAGTATGCTGATGATATTATTAGGAATGATAAGGAGGCAGAAAACAGGGAGAATTAGCATAAAGTGTAANNNAAAAAAAAAAAGCAATGTGCTACTGTGGATATTCTGGATCGTCACACTTCTAACAAATAAAAAACTGTTGCATTTAAAACATTTATCCCATTTTGCTTCAGCGTATTTCACATATCAAAAGGCTGTTTTTGAAAAGCGCTCTGTTTTATAACTGCAGGGTACACTTTGTACGCTTTTTACCCTCACCCCCTTCCCTGGCCTGCCACCCCTCCACTCTCGTTTCTGAAGAAAGCTAGGTGTTAACACTACAGAAGCAAGAGGAGTAAGAAAAAATCCTGCAGGTACCCTGTGGGTATCTTTCAAATTAATCGTCTGGCTGGTCTGTCTTATGTGCAGTTTTGAAACATTAACAAGACCTTTGAGAGCGGGGGAGAAGGGGAGAGGGAGAGGGAAAGAGAGCAGGACATGGCATGATGGTCTTTAATGTTTTATTGAACAGATACAAATTATTTTGGCCCTGGCCTTCACTGTTTGGTGGAAGTCAGTGAGAAAGCAAGTCAGGGCATGCCATGGGCACTATGTGGGGACGAAAGAGGAGCTGTGTGTGATTGAGGGTCTGAGGCTTAAAGCCACATTCATTTTAGTTATTTATTTCTTTTCAGAGGAAAACAATACCATACCTTGGAAAAACACTGAGCAGAAAGCAGGATGTAGTTGTGCATTTCAATGTCTCAATAGATTAAACACGCTTCACACAAGGTGATCATGAAATTGATTTGATATTGAATATGAGCTTGTGAATTTAGCTGAAAGTGCAACATATTGCATCTTTACGATCCTGAATAACTGAATGTGCTGTTGTGTTAATGCTTGCGTAGAACCATGAAAACATGTCGCATCAATGATTTGCTTCATGCTCTTTAGTTGAATATAATTGCATTAAATGCACACTTATTTTGTTTGGGATTGACTGCAGCATTTTGTTTCATATGATCTCATTTCCAACATTAATATAAGATGCAATTATGTCATTAAAGTGGACCATTTTATTGCATGAAATCCTGAAATGATCCATCATGTAAAATTGTTCCTTGATGTAAATCAGTGCACTTTGAGCACTCACTAGCACATTTAACCTTGTAAGCACTTTTCGCACTGATGAGTAATGAGTTTGAATGAATTATTTGTGGCTCTAATACTCGCTTATTGAGTGATGGAGTTGTTCTGCATTACCCACAAGACCTCAGCACGCAGGTCAGGGCACTGTCATGGTATACTGACCTGAACTGCAATGACAGTTTTCTGCAACACCACAATCAGTGTCCATCAGTGACAGTTGGAAGCAGCACAGTCTCTCTGTGAAGATCAACACAAATCTAATTATCCTTCAGGTTTGTAACAGCAGCACTTAAATAATTCACGAGCGCTACTTTGAGTGATTGACAGCAGAAATAAAAGACTAAAACTGAAAAAAGAAACTGAGCAATGTTGAACGCAATTCTTGAAAATCAATTGTGTGTGGAGGTATTACTGAATATCTGTGAAAACATTTAAATTCGCACAGTTGAGACTGAAATAATTTGCTCACTGGTGCAAAGCCTACTGTGATTTCTATCATCATTTGATTTTATTAGAGACATGTCACTGATTCTAGTCAGTATTTCCTGCCTTGACTGGAGGATAAGGAATATTGTCTTGAAAAGTGCAATGTCAATAAAGGTTATTATTATGATGGGCCCTGGTATTGTGCATGCTGGCTCACTTTCCCTTGGCTAACTTTGACACTTAAAGAATGTAGCCATCATTATTATTACAGCTGTGTGTTTTCTGCTATGATGAGTCAAAATGTCTGCCCTGAAAAAGGTCTATTACTGCCATGAGATAAGTCTGTTAGTAGCTAGTAAATTCACAAAGAAAGTGAGTATTTAGATCAGGCATGGTGCCTGCAGACGCCGTGGCCTTTTAGAACAACTGCTTAAGTTGAAGTTGGGTAGAACTGTGCTAGTTTGCCAGCTTGGAGGTCACAAACTTGTGCAACAACCCTGGCAATGTGTGCAGCAAACATGGCAATATGCCCGTTAGATTTTTAGATTCCTTGTGTAAACGTGGAAATTTGCTCTGATGTTGGTGCTAGAGGAAAATAAAATTAGTGTTTATCCTCTAAGGATGATTAATATCCACAGCAGTCAGTCTAGATGTCAGAATATCGGGACCATATTGTTGGATGGGCTGACAGACAGACCAACTGACTCACAAGCATTATTATCCTTAGGCCCCACTTGTCAAAAGCCACAGTCACACTTAATACAATACCATTTTTTGAAATTATTGTTATATATTCCCCAGAATGCCTCAAAAATACCTAGAACTTGTACATACAGGACAATTTAACCTGGAACTTTACACCCTCAAATGAAGGGATATAAGACATGTTAAAGCCGCTAAAGGGAAGGGAAATGAGAGCAGCCCTGGTTGATAAACCTCCCTCTAAAAGGAAATGACAACAAAGAGAATCACTACCTTGATTTCACTTGTTGTCCTTGGAGTGCAGTCACTATTTATGCATGTTTAACAGACCTGCTAATTCAATTAGTGTAACAAGTCATGGTATTTTCCCTTACACTCAATTGTTTCTAATGTGCTAATGATGCATTTACATTGTTAATTCAAGATACTTTTCCATGTTCGGCATATAAATGATTCCATTAGGATTTAGTGCAGTCTGTTGTCATTAATCCTGTTAGAGTATCTCACTCATATCAGTGTTGGCACTGAGTCATTACTCAACACCGTAATGTACCTGCTAATGCATGTAGTTACGAATACAAGGACGTCCAGGTCTGTCCAGTGTGTGATAACAGACATCGTGCTGGTTGTGTTAACACAGTTGTAAGTCTCATGTTATCTCATTGTAAGTGCTACTGACATGACAGTCAGCCTGGTAGGTGATCTCCTCTAGAGACAGTGCTGCATGTAAAGCAAAGAATACAGTAAGAAATACGTAAGTTTGTCTGAGAGTTGTATGTTATGCAGGCTGGGAAAAATGCAGGAGTCAGCACTTACAAAGCCTCCTTGATATCCCTACATAGCTTTAAAGGACAAGTCTGGCAATATTTTATATTTTTCTTATTGTCTTTAATCCCAAACTGTACAGGTTTTTCATTTTAAAAACATATACAGTAGACAGCCCACATTTTTTATAATATTTTTTCATATTTTTTTTATTGTATTTCTATTTTATAGTCCTGTTTTTTGACTTTTACAGCACTTTCTTTTACTTTCTTATTTTCTCTGTTGTTATGCACCATATACCAAGGCAATTTCCTTTTATGTGAGAACTTACTTGGCAATTAAGCTGATTCTGAATTCAAATTAAAAGACCAAAACCAACAATGAATTCATTCTATAAAGTATTGTCTCTATATCCAAGGCCTATATCCAACTTATTCTTCTGCACCACAGAGCTCCATTGTTGTACAAAAACACATCAATGGGGCGTCGGGTAGCAAAGTGGTAAAAATTCATACCATGTTACTGCAATGTCCTCCGTTCAATTCTGGGCCGGGAAGACGCAGAGTAACACATTGTTGATTCTGGTCTTTTCATGGGATTTGTTGATAATAACAGAAATATAGAATATCTCCTTATGCTTTGATATCTGTCCAGACATTCACTTTTAGGTTGTTCTCTAGTCATGTTTATATCTTCACAACACATTTCTGATTAATTTCCTGTTGCTAAATTGCAAACTAATTTTAAGCATGGAAATATTGTAAGATCTTGTTACTGCTCAGGTGGGGACGCTGAAATAGTGAGCAAACAAATACAATATGATTATATTATCTGATATCTAGACTAGACTTTATTTGCTTTCTGATAAACACCATTGATTTATTACAATGAATAAATACTTATTCAATAAAACAAATCACATTATGCATTAGATCCATCAAATTACAGAAGTATCACTAGGCCTATATATTGGTAGTAATACCAGTATGCTAAATACAAGAGCATAGAGCATGGGAAGCTGATACAATACTACAGTACTTTTTTCCTAGTACCTTGCCACCAGTAAAGTAGAGTGGGGAGACAAATGAATATGATGTCCACATGTGATTTATAAAGTATCAGCAGTAGGAATCCATCACCCAGCCCAAGACTGAGTGTAACCACTGACAGAAAATTGCCATCTTGGTCTTTGACAAAAACCCCTGTTTGAACTACAGTTTCTGTGCTCAGAGACGGAGAACAGAGAACGGGATCGCATTATGTGTATACACTGTATGGTCCTCCTTTATGGTGGATTGTGTTGGAGCGTGAAAGACGGAGCCGACGTCTATCATGGATGGACCGATGCATACATTAATGAGGACGAATGATATGCACATCGTGTGCTTTCAGGTTCAGCTTAGTGGGGCCCTAATGTGAAAGCGGAATAGTTCACTGGTCATGAAAATTTCATCATCTGCCATAGAAAAGCCCACAAAGTAGCCATTAGATGGACAATTTTAATAAGGAAGAGAAAAAATACTTACGCTGAAGCATCGAGCATAATTTGAAGTTCACTGTAAAGGGTTGGAGTAAAACTTTGAATCCAGTTTTTGTATGACCACGATATAAATTTATTATTAAATCTGTAGACACTTCGGTTACATTTGGAGGTCCACATGGGATTCAAATGCTGCCAGTGTTGAGTTCCTGTGGAAATGCTGGCGGTACAGTGGAACATGCAGGAAAAAGGTTGCAGTGAAGATTTACCTGAGACTAAGGAAATAGGCATGTGTTATACTAGATTACATTGCAGGTACAGTAAACCAAAAAAACTGTCTACAGCATCCTTAACAATGTGTTTTAAATGTTCAGTTTGGTGTAGAGGCTCTAACTCTGTGTTGTGTTGTATAGTGGATCATACTGCCTGGGACTGTCTTTAAACAATTGAGTGCAAGGCACCAGAAATGGCATTAGCACAACTTCCTTGCAATTGTAAAAAAACCCCACAAAGCATTCACAGGACCTGTCTTGCATAATGTACACTAACATTACGAAATGATGAATAAAATTAAATAAATACATTTAAAAAAAAAACACAGATAGTAAACAGAGCAAAGATTGTGCTCACCTTCCCAGCAGGAAGTATGACTCTGGAGATGCTTAAGTGTATTCACAATAAAAGTCTCTTCTAAATTCACATAGGGCTATAAAGGAATTTGCAATGCCTTATTTACACGTGAGCACTAAAGCTACAGTGTTTTGAAGGAATTTCACCACATTATTTCTCAAACATAACATTTTTCTCAATATACATTATTAAATCAATAAATCCTTCTTGAGACACCTACACTTGATTGATTGTTTTACATTCATCTTTTTCTTTAGTTGCCACTTTCAATTATGTTTTTGTCATTATAACAATAGCTTTGAATCGACTGGCTCCGAATCAGCAGCGCTGTGGAGTGGAAGGAACTGTGTTAACTAGGAGGAGGGCTTTTGTAGTTGTGATGTGACTTGGGGTCTATGAAGTGTGTCTGCTCTGTGTAGTGAGCTGCAGCCTTCTCTCTTGCTTTGAATACTTGACATAATTGATTTCTCCTTACAGTGGCAAAAGGAGCAGTAATTAAAAGCCCCGGCCAGTCCATTGATTGGACTTCCCGCCTGAGACTGCACACTGACAAATCACTGCAGCTCTTCCCAAGGGGTCGATCAAGTAAGCCAAGTTTGTGTTTTAACCGCCTTTATAAAAACACAAGGTAGACAGTATATCTGCCCCCCCCTCCACAGTAAGGGACTGTATGAAAATTATCAGGGGGGCAGTGGGGGTCAAAAAAGGGGAAGGTTATGTCGTTTTTCTCTTTGTTGAAGGGAGGAAGTTTTTGAAAGACCAGGGTCGGGCCTGTTAAATTTGTCCCATGCCAGATTTATATTTTATGTCAGTCTTCCCAGCTGCACAGAGCAGCAGCCTCAGCATGGTTCATTTACTCAGTGACAGTGTTAATAACTGTTAGTGGTGAAAATGTTTGCGACGAACTATTCTATGTTTGCCATAATTTCTTCTGTTAGAATTTGTTATTGTGAAAATTATTGTCCCATTTACATGTAGTGCATCATTAAAGGCTTTATGTAAGTTTTTAAGATTAAACTTGTTGTACCAATTCAACACTGTTATTATTATTTTGAGATATTATAGAATAAGATGATGCAGTGTTTCAGGTCAAGGGGAGGGTCCATTGATTTTTTTAATAAAGCTGGGGTGGGCCTTGCTTCTTTTTAAAAAGTGCACCATAAGGTTCAGGCATCCTCCCCACCCTAATAATTTTCACACAGTCCCTAACAAGAATGAGAATATAAAGAAAAACAGGAAGACTGTGGTAATAATTAAAAAACATCATAACAGCAGAAGTTGTAAGTTTGTAACAACACTAACACTGTTGCTACAAAAATATTGTATTATGATGACAGTAGATATGAGAGCAAACATATAATGCCAGAAGCTTCTTCATTACAAAGACAGAAAAAGTTGCCACCGTTTCAATGGAAACAAACATTGCTTTGGGCCCCTTTGTAAACAGCACACAGCTGCTATTTCGAGTGATGGGAGCTCCACCTTGTCACAACAATTCCCTTAAAGAGGAACAGTTTAATGTCAACAATATTTTCTCCATCTGCCTGCTCATGAAATCCTTCCAATCCACAGGGAAAATGTTTCTCCCATTCCAAAAGGAAAAACACAATAGAAAAAGATGAACTGATAACATCAAGCACGGAGTGCAGTCAAAGGCATAGTATTAGCCTGCCGCAATGAGAGCTTTTGGTGGCACACATCCATCTGTTCACTTTTGCATTTTTCAAAGAGGTGTCATGCCTTCCGTTATTTAGAAATTTCTATGCAATTTTCACAAGGAACTCCTCCGAGCACCGTGCCAGCTGACTGATTTGCATGGCCACCTTTTCAGTAAAATGGAGGTATTCCACCTGCCAGGCTCCCGCGCTTTCTTCTGAGAAGTTTGAACGCTCAGTGGTAATCTGATTGGGAGAGATCCATCCAATTTGCGCTGATAATGAGACAGCTTGACAGAGACACAACGGCAATTACTTTGCAAGGCATATAGTGTCACAGTCTAATTAGACGAGGTTATATATTTCAGTTGAACCGATTGTATTGTATATCATTCTCTTATTTTTTGCAGGACAGAACTGAATGCAGTGTACAACTGTTTCAGCGGCTCTCACGTTGTTTTCTATTATTCTATAATCATTTCACCTACTTTTTTCAACTCATGTTACCACCTTTCTTCAGTATTAGTGTACTATGTTAAATGGTATTGGCGTCTGGGAGCAGCTGATCACCCTGAGAGTGGGAGCAGGCCCGGGGCAGAGAGTCTGCTAAGAGAGAGAGAAGAGTGCTGAAGTGAAGGTGAGAGCGACGGAAAGGAGATTTAATGTCTTCCATCATCGTCACGGGGAATGCGAGATCACCGGCAGAAAAGATGGATGAGCCTCTTGCCTCGGCCAGGAGTATCGGCAATCCAGCCTAATGTGCGTCATCGAGACGCAGCTTCTGGGGAATAGACCAGACGCTGCTATGGCTCTGGAGGTTTTTCAACTGTTAACGTCTTAGTTCCTCCCACTTCTGACACAAGGGAGAGATGCAGGGATGAAATAACAGAGGTGTCATTCTGAAGTGATGTCAGTCACCTGTGACTGAAGCTGGGTACTGAACGTTTTGTTACCGGCTGAAATGTGTTCATGACACCAAGTATTGATAAACTGTCAAATATCCAAAGCTGGCATCGAATGCTTTCTCAGAGTGTTACTCTCATTCTTTTAGTGTCTGATTTAAATGTTTTGTTAAATGAAAAAAATGTTTTGAATTCCTTAAAGTACGGTGTAAAAAACTGTTGTTTTGGTATTGATAATGTAGGTACTGTACCATCGGCCAAAAATACCAAACACCCAGCCCCACCAGTGACATGTTGTACAGCTGTATCACCTGTCACTGGGCTTGTAATGCATTGTTCTGTACCGTGTTGTTGTCTTCGAGCTTACTCAGCTATAATGTCCGCTTGTGTTAGATGATGCACTTCTGTGTGAAGATACCACGACTTTCTTTTTTTACTTTTCATCTCATTCATGTGTTTCCATGGAACATGACAAATGTTGAAAAGATTGATTGAACTGTTTGATGTGCAGTGTTCTATTAATCCACACACATGGCTATTGAGGCCTGCGTGAATACAGATCAATCAATTTGAAAGTGTATTTCACAGGCATATATCATGATACGTATTTCGCGACGTTGCAGCCATTCATCGACGGACCTTTCAAATACTGCAGGCGTATTGTTTTATTGAATTTTAAGCACATAGAATTCAAATGAAGAGATGCAATCAGAGGCAGATGAAATAGCAATTTTAACTTAATCATGGCATAAATGCGGAACTTAACCACAAAGAAGAGAACAGAAAACAGTCTAAACCACTGCCTGAGAGACAGGGGAACTAGTAGTAACTTATTTAATCCAAACTCTGTCAGACTAACAGCCAGCAAAAATAACAACAGTCTAAATTAAAAGCATGACAGTTCCAATTCAGAGGGATCTGACAAAAGGCAGACACTCCCACACACCACAGGCAGAGAGAGGCTTCAGGACCTTGGACAGCAGCCACTCAGAAAGCTTCCATGACAATAACCCAGCTGATTCATTCAAATGAACTGATGAGATAAGAATTTTGTTTGGGCATGTAAACCGGATGAAATAGAAGTGCCGGATGCATGCGGAACAAAACTGTTTAAAACTTTCATCCACTGTGTCAGATGTGAATGTGGAGAATTTATAGGTCACACATTCCCGTCCCTCCCATGAGATGCATTTTACTAACTTGAATGTCTTTAGAGATGGCCGACCTCAATTGATTTTCAGGTCAGAGGCCAGAGAACGGAGGGCAGAGGAGACAATGATGTATTACAGTAATTACAGAACTAATTTTACAAACCGAAACAAACCCAGGGTCTTATCATTGTCGCTAACTTTAAATTATATAATGTGATATACAGTATGTTGACAGTGAAGATTGCTATCTGTTGTCAACATTCAGCTATAGATGTTGTAGTTTCTGTTTTGTTCTCAGCTGACCCACGAGCAGTGTGTGACATTCACGGGACTACAAACTCAATTCCGTACACTTCAACTTTGTTTCCCTTCCTTGTCGTCACTGTCCTGATAAACTTCGTCCGATACATCAGACCTTGGACTTGCTGTATGCACTTTATTCCCGTGTGTTTCCCTTAGTCTCTCCATTACTGCCACCAAAGTGAGAAGGCCCTGATAGCATCAGCCTTAGAGTGATGATTCTGTGGTATCAGTGCTTTCCCAGTATCTAGTAAGATATGTCTCGGTGTAAATGACTGTGGGCATAATCTTGGAGTTTTTGGCCTATATACAGCAGATTGGTAATGTGTTATCAAGTTAATAAACAAACTCATTGCTTCTTAGCAGACTATCCACAGTTACGATTCTAGAAAGTTTTTATTTATTTATTTTTTTGTCGTTTTGTAAAATACTATTTTTAAAACGGAGAGTTTTACCTGTTTTGTCGTGCTGTGTATGAAATACAGCATGAATTTTGACTTTAGAGTAGTATGTACAGTATATTGTATATACTGTATATTATATCACTAGATTATTATTACCGTGCTACTGCACATCTTGCAGAGTAAGGATGCAATCAATCATATTACAGTCTACTAATGTGCTACTAATGCTCATTTTTAACTACTTTTTGAAGTACGTAGTTTAATCTATAACAATGTATAGAGTTTTATAAGATGATCATAGCTTTTATGTGTATATTTCCATCTAAAGTGTAGTGGAGTAGAAGCATAAAGTGGCATAAAATGGAAATGATGTACAATCAGCTCACATTTCTGCTTAAGTACAGTATTTGATTAGTTTCATTCCACCACTGACAGGGCTTTACAGTTCATTTGGATAACAGTAGATGCTGATTAGCTAATAGCATCACTGACACCACTCAGCATAATGTAATGAAACATTTCATTTACAGATAATGAAATGGTATGGAAACTCAACCATACTGGAGAATAAGTCAGGTGGTAAATGTGTATGTAAAAGTACCCCTGCTTACACATGTGGTTGCTTAGTTGAGTCATTGCACTGACTCACTGCCAGCAGATGACATGATTAAAGATGTCTTTACATCTGACCTTTTGAATCGTGACGACATGGCAGACACATAGTGAAACAAGGCCTATACAACAATGTTTCAGTACGCAGACTATAGTTGGAAAACACAGTATCGTCTTTTACTGTAATTATAAAGATCTTCGATTTACCCCAGAACACAGGCAAGTTTCATTTATATGCGCTATTATGATGTCAGAGGTCGTGCTTGGCACTAAACATGTGCAAACATCTAAAAACATTCCAGATTTAAAAAAAGAAAGAAAGCTTTGCCGTGGTCAAATTGTAAAATCTGCTCTTAAGAACGCTGTGATGAAACGCTGCGAAAATGGTGGCAATCAATTTACACAATACATATTGAAACCTTTCTCATATAACATATTATATATATTTGTGTTGTGCTACCCTCTCAAACAGTCACACCATCATAAATGGCATGTACTTTTATGTTACTTGTCATCCACGTAACATCTGAAGACCGACCATAATAATCAATTACGTCTGTAGCTGCCTCCTCTGCAGCAGTTCAGATGCACCCAGTGTGAGGCCTGCTCAGATATGAAAATAGTATGGAGATTTACTGAAATTTGCAATATTTAATTGGAGTTTGTGTGCATCTCTGTGTATGTCTCTGTGTCTACTGGCAATGTGCCTCCCGAAATTAAAGCAAAATTCTTTGATCTGATATAAGATTTGAATAGTGGAGATTTAAATATTTAAAATTCTTCTGCTGTGTCACTTTGATCTCTGAAATGATTAATAGGGGTTTGTTATAGAAAGTACACTAAACGGATCTGGGAGAGCCAACCCACTGTAATTGTGAGTTCTCTCGCAGAGTGAGGGTAAATTACACATTTTAAAGTAACAGGGTAAACAGTTCATTTGAATTTTATTTCATTCTTTTATGTTTAATGAGACAAGAAGACAGAGAGCGACTTCAAACACCCCAATCTAAAGTGGAAAAGATTTCCTCCATGAGAGAATGACACTTGGAAGGGAAAAAGTGCTTTCATCGTTTATCATGATGATTAGGAAGAGGAGGCTCTTTGTCTCCCATCCCTGCCTTTTTCAAGCATGAAGTGAGAGAACTTGGCCAACACCCGTGAAGGCAGCATCACCAAATAATGCTGATACTGATAACAGGCACTGTTGATTGTGTGATGCTCTCCTAGCAGTCTTGAAATTACCCACCTCAACAAGAATATACTGTACAACACCTTACGAGTAGTAGTACACTGACATGCAGCGCAGGTCCTCGGCTGGAATGGAACCGTGGTCGGTGTGGTTATGTGGTATCCGCCTTGGGTCACCAGTAGGTCATCAGGACGCCCCCGTGTTTCCATTTTTAACATTACAAGAGAAAAGGGTTTTAGGATGAGGACTAACTGATGTGTTTGGCAGACGTAACACTATCTCAGATAATCTTGGCTATGGTTGCTACGGTATAAACTTCCCCAAATCCAGTAAAGAGCAGTACAGAGCAGCTAACGTTACTGAACTAAACTCTGATAACACCCAGGACTGGCTGTAACACAACGTGGAAATGCAACACAGTGAATGTTTTTTTTATGTAACCTGTAACCCCACAAACTAATGTAGTTAACTCTTAACTCTCTGTCACTGTTTGCTTACTACTGTAGGCAGCAAGCTAGTTCGGTAACATTTGCAGCTTACGTTAGCGCACATAAACACACCGTTTAATCCATTCCTTACTGTTTTTGTTTGTTTTTGTCGTTTTTTAAAAAACCAGGGAAGAGAAAGACACCGCCTATTTAAATGCAGACTATTGTTCTTACTGTGCACAGCCCCACGCATACGTCTTTGGCCTGCCGTGCCTAGTACATTGCTAAGATTGCTATGATTGGACAATCACTGTTCGGGGGAGGGGTTTAGCAACCAGTAAATTGGATGAAAGAGTAACCATCAAATCTTTCTTTGTATGTTTTGACAAGATTATTTATGAAATTAAATATTTTTAAAGTTACAGTTCTGTCTTTTGCTATATGTGTAGTCTTGTTTTGTCAGGTCGACCCTAAACCACTAATTAAAGTATCACATTTGCTGCATTTGTCACACTGATACTAAAAGTGAATGAAAATCTACTGAACATAGCTTTCATTTAATAATAACATTAATATGATATTTGCTTTGATTTAATGTTTAATTCATCATCATATTTTCCATGCATCATATTTAAATTAGCATGCAGAGAATAGAATAATTGTGCCCAGTTCATCCTCTAATGCTTCAGTGACTCTGCCCGGTTGAATATAATAGCCTTGTAAACTGTGTATTAAATTAGAATTGCTCTCCTTACAATGCGATGCTTTTTTCCCTCTTATAAATATTCAAAGTTAGATTGCTGCGAAAACAAATATGGGACATACAGTAGCTATGTTTCCGTTTTCATCTGGCATGAATGTTTCATTTATGTATGAATTCAAACAAGCCATTTAAATTTCTTCCCCCACTTTGAGCTGCACCTAAAATTAACATTGACATAAATTCAGCCCATTTGTAGTTTGTTTCAGTCTGACTGAAGAACAACATGGATTTTTAGATGAGTATAAATCATCACTGAACATGTTTCCTACCATGCAGCCTCAGCTTTAACCTTTCACTTGACCTTTCATCACCAAACACACACTTTTTATGCTCCTTTTCTTGGCTATTTCTCTTACCAAACACATGAAACACAGTCTTAACTGAAGCAGATATGGTAGGTTGGTGTGCTTTCGTGCGTGTGCACCCGCATGTGTGCGCGCCAGGCTTCGTGCGGCGTTCCTCTTAATGGTGGCCACAGGTCAGTGAAGATGTGTCTTCAACTGTTGTCGGCGGCTGACAGGTGACCTACTGGACCATGAATTGCCTGTCTAACATTTCGAGCAGCATACCAACCGGTGTTTCCAATTGTTGTGGCACACTGCAAGAGAGCCACCTGCTCACCGACCGCTGTGATCAATGAAAATCTTTTTTTTTTTTTTTTTAGTGACACAACCCAAAAGAGGTGGTATTGACATTTGAGGCTGGGGCATGAATCGATAGCAACGAGTCAAGCCGTCTGACTGAGCAAAACCCATAAACGTCGAGCCCTCTTGTAGTGGTTGGAGGATTGATTGATTGTTGGAATGGCAAATATTAAGGTTGGGTGTCAGTTTGTGTTTTTTCCTTTCTCACAAGCATTTTGTGAGGATGGGAAAGTGCTGAAAAACATGAAAGAATGACAAAGCAAATTACATAGTCCCGCGGTTGTCATGCATTACGACTACATTTTAGGAAATAGGTCTTATTTCAATGCACAGTTAAAATGCACTTATAGGAGCAGAGTAATGTTTTGTTAATTGTAAATAGATACATTAATATACAGAAAAGGACACGCTATGCTATGTGTCTCCAAACGCAGCTATGCCCTGAGTAGCCACCTCCTTGGCTGCCTTTGCCTGTCTTGTCAATATCATCCCCTCAGTGAGTAAAAGCCACTGACAGGTCTGATTTAGTCATTGTGCCTCTCAAAGTATCTTTCCACACTAATCAAAATGACTCTCTGTTAAATAAAGCATGAAAAAAGCTTTTCCATGAACGGTGCGCTGGAGCGGAAGTCATCTCGCCTGTAACGCTAGATGATTAATCAACAGATTGGATTCTGCTCAGTGTTGCAATCCTCTCCTGCAGCAGCCACTTTAACCCAAAGATCAGATTTTAAAAATGAAAGATGTGACTCTTTTTTAAAAAAAAGTGAAATTAAAAGGCAGACTGACGGCGTTTCTTTAAGGATAGGTGAGTTTTTTAGGGCTGAGACCTGCCAGGAAGTATCAGTGAGCATCCCTGGCTCGGCTTTCGGGGGGGGGGCATACTAGATTGTGGTCTGAATGAAAAGTTGGCACCCATTGGTGCATGCCTTCGCTTAACAGGGTGTGGCAGTCAGCTCTCTACACTCACCACATGGTTTAAGGGTCGGTCAGTGATGAAATGTAGCATAAAATTGCCTGGATTCTTGGTTAGTAACTATTATGACAGGAAATAACCACAAAACAAGCATTTGCTTGTTGCTTGTATTACTGGCTTGACAATTATCACTCATTGTGGTGTACGTGCATAATGTTGCCCATACAATGCATGTCAGCTGCGTGGCAAGAAATAATGGTTCTTCATAAAAATGAAATTGATTTTTCTCTGTTTTCTGCTTGTTTACTGTAGCATGAGAGAGGTAAAGGGCAAGGTTTCGGAAATAGAATCAGCCCTGTCTTTTTCTGCTCAATGCGTGAAAATAGTATTGATTAATGGTCATTGCCCCTTTTTCCACGCAGAATGATGTAAAGACCCTGTCAGTTACCATCACCTTCTCCGAGAATGTGTTCCATCAATCCCACAGCAAAACGGGCAAGCAATGGCAGGTGGCACATATTTCACCTGCCCAGGCAAAATGGGCCAGTAAGTGGGACAAGGCAGAGAGACAAAAGTGACACATACGAAGGTGACAGCTTTTCACACCTGGGAATAATGGTTTTGATAGGCGTCCTGCTTGTTTCGCTGCTGTGGACTGGACAGAGACCAAAAATGTGTGATAATATACACAATTAGCTCATGGCGCAAAAAGACCTAGGGCCTTCGCAAGCCAGGGCATATCTAAACTCTACCTTTCACCAGGAAGCGTGACGGCTCAGTCTCGGCACAATACTGGAAGAATACCATGTTTTGACACATCAAGGATACAATTATTGGACCCTAAAGCCGTGCTTGCCCACACATGCACCCTATCAGTTAGGTAGTGAGTAGTTGTGGGAGCACTGCAGTTAATTTCCACATCATCACCACAAGACTATCATCCCTACTCCATCTGATTCTCCATGTATAACACTGAAAAGAATACAAATTATCACCACTGCAATACACACATATATATCTGTATATCCTGTATATGTTTCTGTGATATCCCTGTCTTGTCTGTTTTATGTCAGCTGGTATTACACATGTGCAGCAACTTCAAAAGTAAAGTAGTGTTAATATCACTTTGGATGTCCAATTTATCCTGTCACAATTTCCCTCTCCCGTGTGTTTTGTAAAGGAAAAGATGGCCCTTCAACAGAGAAGCCGCACCAGTTTATGTGTCATTATCACTGTGAGTACACGCAGAGCTATTTTTGTTTTTCATCTGACCATGCTGACACGCTCGCCATGTTAATGTCGTACAGTGGAGCTGGAGCTTGACAGAATAGAGGATGTGTGGGAGCGTGGCGGGACGTTTTGATCATCTCTATGGTATATTATCTGCATACTGTTCTCAGAGCTCGTCAGCGCAGGACAAAGTTGCACCGCTCACTCTTTAACTCTCTGTAGGGCATCCCTAAGATACTCCAGCTTATTATCAGTGCCTTTTAAATGCTTCCCAGCAAACGCAGCTGTTGGCCCTGAAAGAGAAAGAAACGGGAAGAAATCAATAAAATCCTGCCTCTAATAAGGTGAGAGAAGGATTAAATATACATGTTAAACCCCACACATGAAAACTAATGGTGTCCTGGAGCCACAGTCGGTAGAAATTACCTAAAAGTTGAATATGAAATCAAAACATTATCATGATTACCATGTAGTAAGATTTTTAAGACACTGACAATGGTGTTAATTTTATAACAAATACATTTAGCAAAAGTAGGCTGATTTTTTAGTTACATTTTTATATCCTTTTATTTGATATTATGTAGCTGTGTTTAGTGATTATTCAGTACATTTAAATTTTATTACATTTGCTTCCATGGCTTTGTAAAACACTGCGTACTGTGGAGCATTAAACATCAAGCCTGTAGAACTTTACACTTCACATCACCTTTTAGTTTCTTTGGCACATTCTGTATTCAGCAACTTAACAAACTAGCGATGTATTGCCTCCACTTAAAAACTAGTTTCCTGTGGTACCTAACATCCCTAAATATATAATAATGAAAATGATAATTATGAAGATGCAGTCACAGTATTGTGTTATAATGTATTGGCTTGCAGGCTGTGTAAACGTTCAAAAGCAGGCATGCAACAATAACGTGGTAAGATGATCAGTAACACTTTAGATTGCAGCCTGCAAATTACAGTGTACCAGTGAAATCGTTACTGGCAGGTGCATCATCGTGAGGGGAATAGTGGAACTAAGTACCCAGGACCACGACAAGGGCAAGGCTCTCAAAAAGCCTGGAATTTAAAGTTTGTTTTTATCTGCAATATTGCTGTTTTTTTTCATTAAAAGCATTACAAGCCAACTATTACTGTTGGCTAAATAAATAATTTGACAGATTCTTGTATCAAAATCAATATTAGAGCCTCTCAGCCTGGACTAGCACTTGATGGGCACTAATTCACCTTAATTATATACAAATATATATTATATATATAATTATGAAACACAGTAATAATGCTTTCTCAGTGTAGGAGCCAGAGTAAGATGGCTTTCCACCTTTGCGTTATGCCCAGGGTAAAATAAAGACCTAAAAAATCTTGATGGAAATGATTTGAACCTCACAGTGAAAGCGTCACACAGTAATCACACATGTTGGGAAAAAAGGGCTGAAATATGCTGAGATTTCACATTGTGCGGAAATACGTCCAAACACTTGATTGCTGATTAGCCTAATTAATTAGCCATAACCCCTTTAGATGCATGTGTTTCTTGTTGATTCTGTTATTTATACAGGCGGGTCAGTGGGTGCGTGTAAAGGGGAAGGGGGCCCATTGAGGCTGCATATTCGTGGGGCCCAGATTTTCACCACACCACTGCTTACTGGGTAACTATGAGGCAGGAAGTACAGGGAACAAGGGAGCAAGAAATTTGTGTTTAAGAGGGACCTCACAGGAACTTACACCATAAATACTTTTTTAATTACCCTAAAGATTAATCACCACTTTTACCTCGTAAAAAAAAGAAAGAAAGAAAAATAACTTTATCTTAAACATCTTAAACAATATATGTAATGTCATTAGGGACACACCTGAAATAGGGAATAGCTAGCCACACTATTTTTAATACTGTACGTTGTCCAATAAGACACCATAAAGTTTGTGTTTCTGATGTGATGATGTGACAGGAAATAAAAGCTTCTCCAATTTCAGTTTTGATTAATCTTACATTGGACCCCAAAACTACATTACTGTTTTCCCAGTACTTTATCATCATAAAAACATACACATAAGTATTTTATAGCTACAGTAATACAGGTTCACCCTGTATAATGTTTTGTTCTCCAGCAGAAATACAGTTAGACTAGGCTGTATGTTAATAATAATGATAATAATAATAATAATAATAATAATAATAATAATAATAACAATAATAGGTACCCCATGATTAAAAACTTTTAACAGTGTAATTTAATTTAAGTTTTTCATCATCATAGTTTTAAAATAATTGATACCATACAATAAGTTATTTCATTGTATTACACTGTACACACCCCATTTTACCCGTTTACCCTGTGTTGTTACTCAGTAACAGCTCTCTCTTGTAAAAGAGATAATGTATCTCAAGAGACTTCCTGGTTACATAAAGGTTAAATAGATACCAATATTACTGCACTCTGTTAAGTAGTTGTGATACTTTCAGTGTGATTTATTCCCTCTTAGACACAAAGTTGTTACCCCCTTATTCTAACCTCTTGTCTTCTTCCCTTGTACTTACATATTGTATTTGTCCCTGTATAGGTACCCAGTGAGTATTTTATTGGTATGTCACATGTGCTAATTAGCAGTTACACAGCAATCTAAAGTGTTAACTGAGACATTAGTAATAACAATGCGAGTATATTTATGAATATGTGATATCAGTCTAATGTCACAGTAAGTTATTAAGTAACTACTAATTAAAAAAAGAGTAATTAAGTCAGAAAGGATTTTCATGGCAGAATATATTTCCAGTAATGATCCAGGGACGTTGTCAGCCCCTCGTTCCCTCCGCCCAGTCCTCCCTCTCTGGGTCAGTCGGTGGAGGTCTGGGATGTGTTTATGGCAGGTTGGGATTAAGGAGACCAAATCCAACCTGCTGTTTCTCAAGGCCTCAAAAAGCTGAGTTGGATAATTAAACTGTCGAGACATGGGTCCTTTCTTCTTTTTGTACCCTCGCCTTCCCTTCCTGTGGTTTAATTTATTTGGACAGGGGGCAACCCGGTGGGCAGGCTGGGCAGGCTTCCAGCTCGACTGTGAACGCACCGCGAGAACGATGCAGTGGCTGGACGGGTTCAGAGGTTGGGGTGAATAGGTAGAGCCATCAGGGATGAGCCAGGTCAAGCTATTTAAGTCAATATTGCTCACCTCGTCTGACAGCCAGAGTAACACCTTCCTGATCCACAAGGCCAGTGGACAAAGGAGGCAGCGTCTACGTCTCATCAGCAAGGGATTGTGGGCTTCGGCTGCTGTAGAACGGCTGGAGGGGCAGAGGCATGTGTCCGAGGGTCCCTGTAGAGCCGGCATTACAATGAAGGACTCACTGTTGTTGACCTAGCCCCAGGCCACATGTGTCACTAGCATAGCCATCAATACTACCATGTCATCACATTTGCACTTCAAAAATATGAGGCACAGCTTGATAGATGCTATCGCCATTTTCAGCATTTATAATGCAGTAGAGCCTAAGCTGAATCGAGGCAAATGTATTGAAAATGGGATTCAAAGATATTAATCACGTGTTCATTTGACATGTTGGCATCCTGTCTTGTTTTGTTTTTTTTCATTACAATGGCACAACATTGAAAATCAGCGGAAATGGCAGGTTTAAACACACATTGGCCAAGTTTCCATCCAAATACAGCACACATTTTAGCCCCAAATGCAAATGAACGCGTGTCTCCATCCACTACTGTAATGCAAATATTAGGAGTTGGTTGTCTGGTGTTAAGTCACCAGTTAGTTAAGAAACCATTGCACACGATGAGGGTGCAAGGAGATGACGTAATTAAAAGAGTGCCAGTCAAACCACAGATGGAGGAAAACCGTGTATAAAATGTGACCGAAATATTGTGTTTATGTTTGTTTCATGTATTAAATTGAACAACGTTACAGTCTCCTCATTGCTCCACACAGGATCTGATGCTTTGGCCTCTTCAGTGGAAGCTTGAGTGACGTACTGTTTCCATTGTACTTGTACTGTAACTTTTCAACCTTGGCCAAGCATAAAAACTGTTTTGTGATATTTTGACTTTCTTTCAAATTTCCACTTTTTCAATGTGCAAATTGAAAATGTACAATAAAAAATGGGTGGATGGAAACACACCTATTTATGCCCAAATTTACACAGAAATACGCTGTTGAAATGAAACTCTTCCATGCTAAATCCTTGATATGTGTACAAAAATAGATTTGTAGTATGTATCTTGTAGTATGGACAGTATGCATGCTGTCCATTGTATTCGTCCATAGTGTAGTAATTGCGACAGTCAGGCTCTGCACACACTATCTGCCCTCCCACCCCTTGTGTGGGGTCAATCGTCCCACCTCTTCCCAAGCTTATAAAATGTCCCTTATCAATATTTTAGCACATCAATTGTAACCCTTGGTAAACACATCTCCTCCTGAAAAGTAAATTATCAGTGGACACAGTCACTGGGGATTGACTGTCTGGGACACTGTCAAGGCTTTCTCTCTTGTGTTTGCTCTACCTCACACACTCTGTCAATTCCATCTTTGAGAGGAGGACCAATAGAATCCAGCAAAGGGTCTTGTTGAGGATTTCTCAAACTAAACAATGCCCTGGGCATATTGTATTCTCAGGAGAACTGTTGGCCAAAGTAAGATATGCTTTAATTCCCAGAATGCTGTAAATTGTACAGTACATTTACATCTCCATGATTTTAGTATTTGAGGAGTCTAAATATATGTAAATCCATAATGTGATGTTAGGAATTCTGCTAAAATAATAGTTCAACATTTTGGTGCGCTTAATGGCTTTCTTGCTGAGAGTGAGATGAGAAGATTGATACTGAACTCTTGTCTGTTCTACAGCCAGCTGGTTAGCTTAGCGTAGCACAAAGACTGGAAACAGGGGGAAACAGCTAGCCTGGCTCTGTCGAAACGGTAACAAAATCCATGTACCAGCAGCTCTAAAGCTACTTTGTTTAATCTGTAGAAAAAAAACAAAGCATAAAAACAACAAGTTATGGTTTTATGGGAAGTTATGTGCTGGACTATTTCTTACCCAGGCGCAGTAAATTTCTGCAGTCTTGTCATCACCATGAGGTCGCCAGACAACTAGGGGCCAGATGCAAAAACCTCTGTGTAGGTTCATGAGTAAAACTGTGTGTACCCACAAAAACAGAAATATGCATATGCATTCTTTTCGTCAGAATTATAAAGCCGTGCATATGCATGTTCTGTTTTATCTGGTTTCCACTCCCACAGTTAGCCATAAGTGGATGCAGGAAACACCTTTAATCACCCGTTTGCATAACAATACTTCTGCCTGCTTGTTAGACCTGTCAATAAAAAAACGTCAAATAAGAAGTGAAATTTTACTGATTGTATCAGCAAGGTTCACCAACAATGCCAGAGCAGCTGTCACTATGCACAGCTGTGGCTATTTTCTAGCGCCCATGCTATTAATTCATCACATGCGGCTGTAAACCATCATCAGCAGTGATATCTCAATCATCATAATTAAACGTCAGAAAGATGATCATTAATTTATAGCGCTCATATTGAAACAGGTTTTACAAAGTCCTTCACAATCGAGTATAAGATGAAAAGGTCATTAACACAGGGAAGTGATGGCTCGAATGTAAATAAAAAGAATGAAAATAATGCATCACTCATAAGTAATTAACAGTGTTTTATTATTTAGATTCCATCTCTCACCTTACATTTCATGTCCACCTTATCATATTACCCGCAGCTGGCTCTAGAAAACCATGTGCACATGTGGTCTGAAATATGCCGTGAGGTGCACATATTCTCACCACACACTCTTCTTTTATAAATACCAGTTTATGCATGTTTTTTTGTGTGCATGGCAGATATTGCGCTTGGACAAGAAATAATCTTCAACATAACCCTCCTTGGAACTACATCTAGTGTAGTCCTTTGTACACTTCGCTTTTTGTACAGCTTAAAAAAACAAGATATAACACGTTAATCAGTGAGCTTTAGAGGTGCTGGTAGATGGATTTTGTTACCTTTGGACAGAGCCAGGCTAGCTGTTTCCCCCTGTTTCCAGTCTTTGTGCTAAGCTACTCTAACCTGCTTCTGGCTGTAGCTTCATATTTATCGTACATGAGAGTGGTATCGAATTTGTCATCTACCTCTTGGCAAGAAAGTGAATTAGCAACATGAAAGTAAGGATTTTGCCTTTATATCTAAGTGCAGTATATTCACATAATTATAGCTCAGTTTGTGCTACTTTGTACAATTATACAAACAGAAAGTAATAAAAGTGATATATCACATGACTGTAGCTTTTGCTGCAAACTGCAGCTGAGCAGGGGCTGGTAGAAAGACCTGCAGAGCAAGAGAGCTTCACCACACTGAGATGGTGATGTTCATCGGTGTGTGAAGTTTCTTCAGGCAGTCAGAAGCAGAGTTAGCACGCAGAAGGATTACCTTTTAATCTTGGAAAGAGCTTAAAAACACAGATTATCATTTTATAGCCAGTCTTTGCCTACCTAAAGTTTGATGGTGCTGTTATTAATTTTGGAAATAGTATTGATATAAAACATGAAGTACCATTTTTAGTTTTAAAAATATTTATAACTTGGTCTGAAATAGTGAACATCCAGGACTCTAACCAGGAGAAAGGAAGAGGAGTTTTCTGGCCTTATGCGCAATATCGTGCTCCACAGGGAAAAAGATAAGAAATGAATTTACCACAGACATTGAACATCAGGAGAATATCTTAATATGAGCTGTTGAAATAGATGTTATGCTGTAAAATGTAATTTCTGTAAATTAAATAAAAAGGCAACTTCATGAACAGCATCATCATGCACAGAGCATGTGTAGAAATATTCAGACAACTTGCAGAAATATAGAAATACACTTTAAAGAATAAATGGCTTGACCCAAAGGTACAGAAAACACACACAGCATCATAAACTATTTCTAACAGTGTTTCTACCAACTGAATCAGTTCATCAGTAGTGGTGATGTGAAGCCCCAGTCACATCATATCGCACATTACTGACTTTGCTTTACAAAACCACCTCAACAGCCACAAGCGAGGCATTGCTCATGTCATCTGCAAATCATAAATCGTAGCTCCTGACGCGAACCGCTGCACAGAAGCCAAGTGCCAAAGGGCTCTGGCCAAAGCCAGCATCAGACTTTAAAGTGATTTGAAACAGTGAGCAAAGGAGGGGCAGAATTTGCCTCGGAGCCTGACATAGACAGAGCTTCAATCTTCAATGGAATGGAAAAAAAGAAAGAAAGAAAAAGATGAGAAAGGGGAAGAAACAGTAGCATGGCCAGCTCATCCATCATTTCTTTAAAAGGTCAGGATTTTGTAGGTGGAATTGGGAAGAGCAGCGAATTGCAGATGCACCGAACAGCAGGGTATTTTCCGCTGCCATGACCAGCTAAGGAGAGCTCCTTTAAAACACATCTGCCAGTAAACATTTTGGCCTGACTCTGGGTCATCTCTCCTGTCTGGACAAGACCCAGCAGAGCGTGAAGATGTACCTGCACAAACCCCAAGACAGACTTAGTCACTTCAGACTTTCCTTTTAGCCCTACCGCCTCCCTCTTAATTGTTGTGATGATACATCCTGTAGCACATGGATGTTTCCTGGGTTCTGAAGGGTTTTCTCACCTCCTCTCCTTTAAATTCAAAGTTTCCCTGCTTTTTTTTGACATCAACAAAACCTAAA
This sequence comes from Oplegnathus fasciatus, assembly GCA_003416845.1. Lineage (NCBI taxonomy): Eukaryota > Metazoa > Chordata > Actinopteri > Centrarchiformes > Oplegnathidae > Oplegnathus > Oplegnathus fasciatus. Next base: position 471,203 of record NTHP01000314.1, on the reverse strand, counting down.
ATCTACATTATTTTAATCGCATCAGCCACAGGCAGTACCAACAACAACTCTGATTGACTCAAATTCTGACATACAAACAGAAACAGCCTCATAAATCATAAAAAAAGACATCACAGCGACGCGAGTATTGATTTACAAAATGCAGTGTATCTTGACCACGGCTTTAATAAATGACAAGAAAATGTGGCACCATAACACAGCAAATGAGTAAATGAAATGTCATTCTAAATGATATGTAATTATATGACTACATGTCTTAGAGGTACATTTGGAAAAGTCGAGAGGAAATGGGGCAAAGAAATCACCAGCGAGGCCTGTCTGAAGTAAAGCCCATCAGCGGCTAAGTGCCTCTTTACCTCCTTCAACCGCTAGAGACGAGGAAAAAAAATGACCTTCTGGCATTATGGACGGGGAGAAACAAACCAAACACACGTCACTCATAAAAGACACATACTTTTTCGGAATGTACTGTACTTACAGAGGAATTCAGTACAGTCGGAAAGCACTCTCTCTTCCACTGTCAGAGTGATGAAAAGGTTGCTCTCCCAGAGAAAATAAAAACGGCGAGAGGGACAGATGTGAGCTTGGTTATAAGTCTCTCCATCAGCCCTGTAGATGCCGCTCAGACACCCCTGGGATACGCAGACACATCTGGAGAGAATTGTCAATGGGATTGATACAGTACCTAGAGTAATAAAAAATGAATTTCCCTGCCGCGATGTAAACACAAATGACCTGAGCCATGATGCATTTGCTTAGATCCGCTTTGATCCTCCACATATCTGTGTCTTCCTCACTCTCCGTCTCATGTGCTTCTTAAGCAGTGTGCACACAGTTTGAGCAAAGTCGGTAATTGCAAATAGTCCCGTGGATTGTACGGACTCAGCCTCAGTGTTAGGAAAACCAGCATGCCCAAATGACGCACTAGTTGAAGCCTGGCTCATCCTAAACACCTGTTTAAAGGTGCCTTAATATCAGAATTTAAAAAGCAAATGGTGCATTATTACTTTCCTATAGAGATATAACAAGCACTAAAGCTGCTGTACAATCTTTTGAACAGCCTGCGCGGATGGCTAGACAAGTAAAAGAGAAGTGATACATTAAACATGAATTGTTCGAAGGACGCAGACTACATAAAAGCATGTGGTGACAGGGTCACAGGCATTGTGCGCGATGTGAGTGGAGGGGACAGATTTGCAGAAAGTCTTTTAATGTGCGCGCTTGTGCTTAACATTGTTTAGAGCTCAGTGATTTGAGATTACTACCACAGGGGGCGGCCCGAGGGCATTTTTGTGATGAGCTTCGGAAAATGTCGCCAATAATACACCGAGCTCTTTAAGGTGGCCATCGCTTTCTTCTGCAGGGGAAACTGTTTTACATCGACATCAAACTTGGACTTACTTAGACTGATAAAAAATCGTCGCTGAGGTGCTGCTTATTCAGATGGTGATGTTTAAAACTGTGTAGCATTTCTGACAGATTCAGGTTTAATGTCCACATCAGTAATATCCACCAGTGTTTTTCCCCGCGGAGGAGCTGCTCTGCTGCTAAGCTGTCAGCGAGGTGTTTAAGTTGTGGCCTTGAAAGTTGTGCTAAGAGCCCCACTTCGGCTCCTGCTCCATGAATGATTCCTGGGATACGAGTTAGGTTCCACCCCGCCAGCTCGCCTCCAGGGACCTCTTCATTATCTGTCATTAAATGTTTTTAAGTTTGCATAATTGATCTTCTCCAATAAGTCGTCATTGATTTATGGAGGTCTGGGCTGAAGGAGGAACTGGTTAAAAATTCATAACCCTGCTACACGTCTTCACAATCCATTAGCTGCTCCTGGACCCAGAGTCCTCCCATTGATTGACCTTGTGCCGAGAATCTCATGGACTCTGCATTTTTCCCTCTTTTATTGCACTGTGGGAAGAGTTATGTTTCCCCAGATAGGTCTTATTTTGATTTTCTCCCTCTCTGTATGGTGCTGCATGTCTCTCTCTCTGTCTCCCTCCCTCTGTCTCTCTGTTTCTCCTTCTCCATCTAAACTGAAGACCTTACTCTGAGACGATGAATAAATAAAGCATGTTCCATAAACAGCTTTCCACTATTATTTAAGCTTCCAGGACCTCGCACTCTGACAGCCTGCTTTCCCTGCCATCAAATTCAAGTGTGTAAATTTTCTAAAAGGCTCTGAATGTTTTATGATGATTTCAGGGAATGATGGAGTAATAGCTGAATAGTGAAGCTATTACTTTTAATATTTATATTGAGTGCTTTCAATCATTAATGTGACAGGATGTAAAATCAGAGCTGCGGGACGTATGTACTTCACAACCACAGCCACTTGGCAAAAAATATTTGTTTTCCTGAGCAGCCCGTTCCAAACTGTTGTGAGCTACCCATCGGGGCGTGGGGGTGATGCTCCTTTCCATCAATTTTAATCTTACCTTGACAAAAGGCAATTCTTGGAAAGCATTAGTTCAAATATGGAGTACATCTGAAAGAAATTGCAACAGATCTTTGAGAGTGTTGTGTTTATAATTCAGAGGTCAAGTCATCACATGTTTGAGTCTAGACCCCAGTAATACTGAGTGGTGTTTGCCATATGAAACACTAACAGTAAAATATATGGAAGTCCACGTCCACGATGAAATAAAAATAAAAACTCAAAATGTGTAACTTCTGAAAGTCAATCATCTTAGCATCTTGATTTAAACAATAAAAACAAACACTTATCCCATAATTTTGACTGAACATGAGCATTTTAATGTTTTGCCATTCTTGATTTTTTTATCTGTTTTTTTTTTTCCTCCTGTTGGGCTTCCATAAAATTTGAACCAAGTTGTATCGTTTAGCTAAATGATGCAATGCGGTTATAATTTTATGGCAGAAAACAAACAAGCA
>NTHP01000314.1:444382-468204 GCA_003416845.1 Oplegnathus fasciatus | reverse complement strand
TATGGTCTGTTGCTGTAATAAACATTTCAAACGTGAGTTGTCTGACTGAACTATTACTAATTATTAATTTTATTACACAATTATTACTCTCACTTAAAATCACTGTACTTAGAAAGTACTTAAGGCTTACCATGACTATTTTTATTTTTAGTCATTCCTAACTTTTTACAGTTTTAATTTTTCTCTTCCTAGTGGAAATGGGCCACTTCGTTGCGTTGTATTTCTCACCATTTAACCTTTTCTATCACAAGTTTTTGTGCTATGTAACAATTGCCTCTTAAAATATCTTCCTGGCACAAATGGGCTTCCATAGGATTGTAACACTGTTGTATCATTCAGTAGAAAAACAAAATCACAAGTAAGTTGAAATTATGACATACTAAGTTCATATACATGTGAGATACTGTAGTACAGTAAGTAGAACTGTGACATAATTTTGGCTTTATATGTTATAATTTTGTCAAAATAAGTGTTTAGTTTTTAAAGTCAACATTTAGACTTTTTATCTCAAAATCATGATTTTGCATAATTATGACTTTGTAATGCATAATTCTGTCCAATTTGTAGTTTTTACTTCATAACTTAAACAATTTTGACTTAAATTGTCAAAGGTTTGACTTATTATCTCACGTGTATTACTTTGTAACTCAATTTTGACACAGAAAGTGAGAATTTTGACTTAGTGTCTCATAGTTTTGACAAATCTTCAGTATTTTATTTTTTTTGACAGTCTTGCGTTATTATCCCTTTTCTTCTTCATTGTGTTCCCACAGTGCATTGTTTAGTAGGACAAAGATTTCACAACATCTGACTGTCTCTATCACACGTTTTTATTTTATTTTTTATAATGTTGCCATTATCACTCGCCAATGTTCATCTGAAACATACTTTTCTGTATCTCATTACATTTCATCAATACAAAAACCACAAAAGGAAGAGAAATCAAAGATTTACTCATGACATTAGTTACCAGGTCTTATTTAGATGTTATTGGTAGAGGTTATACTGCAGTGTGGGGTCTTCACAGATTTGTAGCCTTGGTTCTGGTGTTGTTTTGTCCCTTTAGCGCAGGGAGCTTTAGTCTGTGTATCTTATGCTGTGTGGAGCTTGGCAGTTAAAGGCCAGTTTATTCTTGCGGGTATCAGGCAGCCTTGTCCTGAGGGAACAAGCTCTTTCATGCACAGTTAGTGCACTTGACTCAGCATGGAGATGCTTTCAGATGGAAAAGCCATGTTTAGAGGACGTCTTATGAGACATTAAAGCACTACTGTTCCATTGTTTTAGCTTTTCCTAAATGTCACTTTCCTCTCCTGAGCCTGCCCTTCACCACAATGTTGTGGGACACGTCACAGAGAAAGGCCTCTTCTCTGCTCCCACTGAGGGTCCATTTGAAACGAGGAGCAGAATGTTAACTCGCCGCTCTGGCCATTACTGTCGTCTTCGTCTGTTTACTTTCTATGCAAAATTTATTGAAAGAAAAACAGAACAAATCAGACAAATTATGGCCTCTTTAGGATACATTTTTGTAAAGTTATTGCTTCATTTCCTGTAACCCAAATTCTTTAATGTTTGGTTGTGTTTTCATATTGCAAATTTTATTTTGATATTTTTCATTTTCTGATGAGTTCAGGGTAATTACAACATTAGTGACGGCTCACTTGTTGGGTATATTATTAGGTATTATTTGTATTCAAGACCCAAAGGGCAGACTAAAATGGAAAAAATAGCAAGTTCTGCTTATTTTTACTTTACATATGACTGTTTCTGTTCATCAATTATCAGTACTGCATTCTAAAAATAACATACACGGTGCCAAAATAGTCCCATCTATAGTCATCGCAGAGAGAGAGAACAACCTTCACTCTATGAATTTAAAAATACTTTTAGGCAGAATAATACATATATATGAAAATATTACAGCCTGAGTGGAGTCAAGAGGTCTTTTTCTTTTCATAAAATGGAACCCGCTCTGTTTGTACTCATCTGTTTATGGCCCTGGACTGACAAAAACTTGTCAGTGGGCTGTTTCATACATTTTCAGACTTAATAGCACCTATCAGCAGTGGAAGCTGAGGCACACTGGAAATGCATAAGCAATGACAAACAATACACAGCTATCAAGAGTCTGTGTGTGATACAGAAGGTGGAGATGAGCTGAACTCAATAACTCTCAGTGCTTCTTTAAGTTTATGTTTATCCAATTAGAATAGCAATTGAAAACAGACTGTTGCTGACTGTTGACTGTGGAACTGCTGACCCAATCCAGCAAGCGCAGGTGAGTTTCAAAATGAAATTAGATTTACAAGTGTTGAGGTGTGTGTCGCTTCCTCTGCTTGGTAATGCTGTTTTAGATGAGCAGTAATGACTTGTGTGGATTCAAATGTTGGTATAATTGAGAAATAGATGCCGTGACTGGAACAGATGTTTCATATCGACTTCTCCACAGACTTCTGTGAATCGGGTGTGTGTGTTTGGTAAATCTGTACTTATGGGGACCGGTTTTGACAGTCCAGTGTTTTTTGTGAAGACATTTTCGGATTGATTTTGGGGCTGTTGGTTAAGGTGAATTCCAGGGTCACAGTGGTTGCTGGTTTTTGGCTATAGTTACTGTAATGTAAAGCAGTGTCTTCGCATATATAGCAAAAACAATGTCTGCTGTGGGTGCATGTGTGTGTCTGTGTGAAGTGACTCCACTCCTCATTCTGGATACATGAGAGGAGGTTAGTGTTGTCTCAGCTTCCGTTAACTACAAGAATACTTTTGGGCCTTGTTGTACATGCATAGGAAAAGCATGCGAAACTCAGTGATTAAGCAACAAGACTCTTCCTAAACCCTGTACCCCACTTTCTGTGTATTCGCTGTATAACTGTGAAAGTGACAGCAGACGGCCTAACTTCAACTCGCAGAATCTGGTTTTCAGCAGTATAGACCAGAGATGTTTGATGATCCAGTTACCTGAAGAGAGCCGGTAAATTACAAGATTTAACTTGCATAAGAGACACATCGACTTAAGCAATACCTGTGCAGAAAACCTTGAAGGACAAACCCAGCTGCACTGAATGCAAAAAGGGTACTCTAGAAATTTAGTATTGCACATCCATAAAGAATTAATGCAGCAGAGGCCGAGATATCCTGACTTTTGGTCTGTAGTATGGGTCAAGCTTCAAAAATACTGGATCCTAGATTTCCCATAATGCCACCTATAGCACCTTTTTGTTAGACTCTCCCTGCCTGGCTATGCCACGTTCATGGAACATAGTGATGGGAAAGATTCCCATATTTACAGATTGCATTATCTGACAACTCAAGATGGTACTGATTGATTGTACAGTTGGTTGTGTGAGGGTTAAGCAATACTGTGCATTGACATATAGTACCATATGCACTGACTTTGGGTGTAATTGCCGTGAACAACAGACATTGTTTGCCATAAAGCATCCAGATTTTTTTTTTTGTTAGGAGCTAAGTCAGATAAATTGTAGCTTTAATAACTTGGATGTTGACGTGAATGGTGTTCACAAGCTGGAAACTGGTAATCACAGTAACTTCCAACACGACATGAACTTGGCATTAATGCTTACATCTGTCATACTCAAGCCGCCAGTTTTTTATACAGGCTTATAAAACACCTACTACAACTGCGGTTCTCACCAAATGTCAGTGTTTTTGGCACTCCGGCCTCAGGAAATGAGTCCATTGCTGCTTGGTGCACCAGAACAGGGCAAAGAAGTCACTGCACGTACAATAAAATAGACTCAGACAAGCCACACAAAGGTGAGACTTATGCTTTGTTGGAAATGTTTTCAAACTACAAGGTTTACTTCTACAAGAGCAAAGACGTTAAGGATTAAGGCCAACTGGTTGGTTTGGCAAATGCATGTCTGGTTAACTGCCACACCTCTGTTAAAGGGCAGCACACAGCCACTTCCCCAAGCTTTTCTATGGGAACCATCTGGGACTATGTCCCGCACAGTGGATAACACAGTCCCAAATGGAGCTCGCCTGTCAGTAGTAGAGAGTCGGAGAGCTTTTTTACATATAGCCAATCAAAACATTTTAGTTTATACTGAATTTGCGTAAAGCTAACTTCAGCTTTAATATACTTTAGCTTTAATTTCATGCACTTTAATGTTTCCCTGTCTGCAAGCTTAAACACACATCTTGTCTTTTACCTTGACTGGTTGAAAAAGATAGAAAATGCAAGGAAAAGTGCACCTGCTAATGTAATTTTGAAGTCTGATGAGTTAATTAGACACAGTAGTCAGCCAGAGCACTTTGAGCAGCTTAAAAACTGCACAAATATTTTGATCAGTCAGTTTGCATGTGGAACGGCTGAGGTACTTTTAATCAAAATCACTACTAACTATACACTGTCTGCCCTTAGCCTTTAGCCTCTTTACTCACTATTGTAACTTTTTCTCCACCTGTAGTTGGTATTTACTCTTATTTACTCTAATCAATATCATGACAAATACCATTAAGTGCCAAACTAAGTGGAGTAATATAATCTTTGAACATTATATTTATACCTGCAGTGTTTTAACCAGGCTGCAGCTAAAAGTCAGACAAACATAAATCTCTTTTTGTGAATGACAAATGACAGAGTTCTTATCCAAAATGAACATTTTCATAATTAATACCTTCATAAAGCTCCTTTGACAAAAGATGTGAAATAATGGATTTCTATAATGGTGGTGAAAATGTAAACATTGGAACAATTAAGTATCCCAGACTCTGTAGCTGTGTATAGCTGTGTCAGAGAAGGTGCAGAGCCCCATGCTGACATGACAGGCCTGTCTTAGATCCTGTCTAGGCCTGCTCCCTCTCTCCCATGTCTTACCTCTGTTTTCCTGTCTCACTTTCAACAGTGTCACCTCAGACTCAGTGCCATTTCCCGATTGTGTATGAACGCACACGATAAAAGGACACACTTACACACTTATAATACACAATACTGTGACACTGACACGCCTTCCTTCTCTGTCTTACAAGTCATACAGTAGATGCACACACACACACACACACACACACACACACACACACACACACATGCACACAGGAAGACGTTTTCATGGTCTAAGTATGCTAGCAGCCCCTAGAGGCTGTAAAAGTCGTTTCCACACATGATCCAAACTTGTTTAATAGAACAAACAATATAGTGATGATTTGCTGCTCCTGGAGTCTTACAAGTAGCTGGATTATGAAAATGTAACATTTTTCTTACAGGTGGTACTAGACGAAAGGACTATTGGCCATTAAAACTACTGATACTGAAGGATTTATCCTCTAGTATTCATGAATATGTTTAGCAAAAGTAAACCTGTTAGATTTTGATGTTATGTCTTATGTAAGGTCAGAGAGTCACACAAAAAAATTAGGATTCATCTTCCACTTGTGGGCTGCCCAACAAGCTGTAAACATAACACTGACATATTATCACCGTATAAAGTTGAATATGTGGTGAATGTGTTCACAAACAGTTGCCTATTTAAACATTTAGTAGATATGGACCAACATGAGCATTCATTTGGAGGCATGCTCCTGTCCTCCTGGTCAATATACAGCCAATACTCACTCTCTTTTTTAGCTTTATTTTGGTCTCCTCCAACTCCTGAGATAAATATCTGTCTCTTTAGCTGCTAAATGCTCCACTATGTTCCCCAGCTAGTTGCTAACTTTGTCTGTCTGCTATTGGGTGCTAGGCAGGGAGCATACTGTGGGCTTATCAGAGCTTTTTGCTGAAAAGATGTGCCCACTGTGGCTGGAAACGACACTGATGGTAGCGGTGAGCAGTGCTGGAGAGTAGCAATGCTACATGTAGTGACACTACTAGTTGAACTACATAGAAATACACTACAGACTTGTTTGTTATTGCATGTGTTCATTATAATAATATAATTCTTAGTGTGTTATGCTACTTTATAGTTTGTAGTATATATCTGAGGACTTTAGAGTTGGACAGACCAACATATGTAATGTCTGTCCACTGGTCTGTCACCATTTTTAATCCTTTAGCACTCTGTGATTATCTACAAGCATAATTAGACATTTTCATCATGCTTACATGGCAGGACTCATTAGTGGGTTTGTTTAATTGCTGCCATGCTGTTGTGAATGTATACAGAGGACTCCTAAGGTCTGTTTAATATTCAGGTGCAGCAACATTGTCAACATCCTCTGTGAAGCAGTCAGAAAGATTTCTTATCGATCCAGTGCATGTGATACATGCAGGTTCCATTGTGAAGCCACAGTGCACTTTATACAGATAGATGATTGACAGGCTGTTGTATTTCCTCAGAAGAGTGTGAACCAGTGAACCTGGTTAATAAAACATTAGAAGCGCCTGAGAGGCCCGGCAGAAACGAGGGGTGGGGGAGAAGGGTCACTGGTGTTCAACCACCATCACGGCCTCAGAGCGAGCGCGGGATCTCCCCATCCTCCAAAGCACATCACAGGGGGTCCATGTGGCCTCATTAAAATCAAGGAGATCACATGTAAGGACCAGAGGAAGAGGGCTAGTCCCAGCTCAAAGCGCCTGGACTCCCAGGGTATTACTCTTTGAGGAAGCGCCACTGGAGAACACAGGGATAAAGCCTCAAACCGTTAAAACAATGGACATTTAACACAGCCTTTGCACTCTCCCTTCTCCAGGACTCATTCAGCTAATGCTTCAAAGATAGTGCCGCTGCAGCTACGGAGCTACCCTGACTCGGATTGGAAGTGAGCCATGTCAAGTTCACCTGATTTGATTTCTTAGATAACCGTGTTGGATGGAGAGATAAAGGCTGGCAGCTAGCTGTGTTATGTGGTGGTCTGAGCCCTCTTTACTTTGGATCTACTCCATACTCTGAAACACTCCCGGATCTGTTAGATCTCCACTGTTCTCCACATAAACAATAGTCTTTTTCATTCCATTCATTACCAAGGAGAAAAACACTGATATATGCAGCTAAACTGCATAATTGGGCCTTAGCAGAGCCTTTTTTCATTGAACTATTTATTTTTCATGATATCTCAATAATTTACATGGTTGATTGTGTAAAGAGTGGGGGAAGAGTGAGCTGTTAGGCCTATTTTCTAAGTCATTGCGTTTGTTCAGCTGTCTGCCTCACTGTCGCATGTATTTCATCTTTTCCCTCCTTTATTTATTCTGGTCTTTGGACGCCTTCCTAGTCATGTATTAAAGCTTTGCAGCTTGGCGGCGACAGTGCGGCTGTCAGAGTGGGGGGTGCCGTTGTGCATCATCACTGCCTTTAATGGCTGGCATCAAGTTCTGACAAGGCTACTTAAAGCAATGGGCTTAGCAAAATGAGGGGCCGGGTGGCTGGCGCACCTTGGGATAAATAAATCGCTTATTTTTGTTTTAGTTTTATACATTTCCAGTAAGCAGCAGCCCCCTGTCGTAGGTCATACTTATAGCTGACTTTCCTGGTTAAAGACGAGGGTCAGAACCGACTATACAAGACAGTATTGTTAGAGAACATTTACCATGTTGAGATGTCATTAAAAAGCTGCTGTCAGACTCAGGGGCACTCTCTGACCAGGTCTGCTGTGAGAAGAACACCCATAATGAGTGGGTGGCACAGGGGGAAGAGGAGGGGGGTGTGCTGGTTTGTTTATGGATACAGTCTAAGAAAGCTCTTGTTTGGGGGACAAGGGTTCACGGCGAGCAGAGGGTAATTATGCTCCATCCGGTGACTTCGGGATGCTTCACAAAACCTGACACAGGAGGGCAGGCGTGCCAGGCGGACGGGAGGTGGGAGGGAGGGTGGGGGAGAGCACAGGAACAAACGATGGTGACAGTGATATTATGGTGCTCGCAAATACACACACACACACATACAGCACACACACACATGCATAAACACACACCAGCCATGTAACTGGCATGTGCCCCAGGAAGGCAGGAATGCCAGGGAGAGAGGAAGCAGCAGAGAGTTAATTAGGGCTTGGATACACACTCTTAGGGCTCTCACACCTCACTCACCTCCAGCCTGCTTCCTTCCTGTCATTGTTCCCCGCAGTTCAGCCAGGGAGACACACACACACAACAAGATGGCTCCCAAATAGCTGCTCCCTCTATGACAAGTTTACCTCAGTAGTGTTAGAAGACGCGTCGGAGAGGACTGTGTGTCTTTGTGTGTGTGTGTGTGGCTCGCACGCCATTCTAGTAGTACATTTAACCATTTTTACTTGAAGAGCCAAAACACAGGGACTCCAGCTGTTTATTTACTCATTACCCAATTATCACTCTCACAGCTAGACGGCATGGAACAGTGAAACTTTCCTGTGAGAACAGAAGTGCGGAGCATGCTACATGTTGAGTACACACTTGCCCGAGTTGACAGCAAATAGATGTGACACATAAGGCAAGAGGTGTGCTGCGTTATGTCAGGAGACAATATGACATATTTTGGACTGTAAGCCAACAGTGAGATGCATTACTCGGTGTGCTGAATTTACCATATCTATTTAGGATTTGTATTGTGTGTACATAGTGTGTGTGTAGGCTGCGGTATAGAGTTGCTGTCTGCAGCCCTGTCTCCCACAAAATACCTTTATATACAAGTAATTTGCTTTGCCCATTGTGTTTTAGAAGGAACGTAATAACGTAACGTAATTGTTGCCGCGAAATTATCCCTTCCCAAAGCAAATGTAGCACACTCCACTTTTTCTGTGCAAAGATACATTCTAAAACTTAAGCTTAACATGAGGCTAATATGAAGCTTCAGCACTCTGAGTTAACCAAATTAAGTGGGAATCTTCGTCCTGGCTGTCGCTTCTAGGTTTTCTGCAGGTGTTTTGTCCTGGCAACAAACCTACCATGAGGACCAAAGAAATACAGCCCATGGAAACACAAAAGGGGGAATGTCATACTGAAAAAAGACGGTAACTTCCGAAGATACCCACTTGATTTAGCTAACGCAGATTTTGCTAGCTCAAGCCTCATATTAGTTTTGGCTGAGCTTCAGAATGCATTTTGCACAAAACAACAGTTTTGACAGTATGACTGTAGAAGCCATTAGAGTATATGAATTTGTCCACCAATATTTTACCATACCATTTACACCACAGTAGCATCCACTTAATATCTGTGGGTGTGATAGGCCATTCTGGGCAATGTAGGGTTTTTATATTGTTTTTATATGGGTTCGCGCCATCGCAGCATAAAAACGAAGTCACATAGCGTATCGCCGTCAACTTCTATTGAAAGTGCTGGCTTGAAACTCTCTCCAGTTGTTGCATAAAAATATGCAAGATGGGGTGTGGCAGGCGTTGCGTGTATTTTAATATCTTCGCTGTTTTTTGTGATATGACGAAACGGCGAATAATGCCCGAATCTGCTGATTCTGCGATACGAGGTAAACATTTCAGAGAGGTGGGGGAGGGATTTATCTCAAGTTTACCGTTTTNAAAACGCCTATGGCTACTCCTCCTTTTTGTTGTGAATACTTGTATATAGCTTCATTTTATCTCAATTTTACCTTTATATGTTCACATATGCAACCTGTATTTACATTTGCAACCTTTAAAATGCTTCATTGGGCATGTTTGTGTTGTTTTAGTAAAGAAAACCCATCATTTTCCAAATCCGATTTTATGTTTTTGCGTGTTTTTGGGTCCAATATGTTGATACAGGATGTCAAAGTGAAAAAATAATTGTCAGGTCATATAGGTGTTGTTGTGCTGAAAAAAAAGATACCAAACACTGGTATGGTGAACATTTTTTTATGTCATCACAACATATATCGATATTGTTATATAAAATGATGATTACAACAACCAGTAATTCTTTCAGCGTACATATGAGACCATAATCTTTCCCTAAGACTTGATTAGGTCATTAAAGGAAAATTACGGTTTACTCAAACTTGAGTTGTATTTTCGTAGCTCTTGCCAACAATTCTCTTCTAATTGCTGAGATCTTTGAAGCGACATTGCTAAAAAATAGGTCCATCAGGGCAACGAACAGTAGCGGTCAAACAATCCGACATTTTGTTGTCAAGCCAAGAGTTTATAATCTAGCTTTATTGGCCAAGTATGTGAACACATACAAGGAATTTTACTCTGGTTTTTCACACTCGCGATGTTACACACAGTTCCAAGAGAGATAGAAATAGACATACAGCTAAAACACAACAACAAACTGAACAAAGACATGTCGACATAAACATTTAACTGAATGTACATACAAGTAGGTGAAAAAAATAGATAAGTATCCATGTTATATTGGCAAAAAAATATAATCCAGGCAACATTATGTTACCGAAAAAAGGTATGTGCCAATGTAAATGAGTTGTTTAGTATATTAAGAAGGTTTTTAGGGGACAGGGTTGATGTCTGATACCAGTCATACATAGCTATTACACACAAATGAAAAAATGGCATCTGCTTTGGGTTAGTTTTTTTTTTTCTTCTGCTAGTGTTTGAAAAGATGGGAGAGCTCCTGTCATCACAGCAGTCATGAAACAGATGGTGAGTGGAACCTCACTAACTCAGACCCCAAAGGAATTACTGGTGAGTGTTCGGATGGTTGGCATGTACTGTAATACTGGACAATTTGGTGCTCATGGCAAGTTGAAGTATTTCATGCACTGTATGACATTTTCTTTTTGCGTGGTCATTCCTCTATACATAGTCCCTAAGTGACAATTAATTGATGTAAACAATTTTGCCTTGCCGCAGGCTTTCATATTATATCAAGGACTGTACAGTACAGTACAGTGTAACACAAAGGTTTATGTTCTGCAGATGAAAGAGGTGCTTATTAAGTCAAGAGGGTTTATCGCTTCAGCTAATTTACCTCCCAACCCGAGCACGGTATAATTATTGACAGAATTCAGGTGTTGCCTGTAACACCATTGGCAATCCATCTGTTTTCTCTGAGAATTTCCCTAATTGGAAAACTCAATATTTAACTCTGTCTGCCCGTAAGTGCAACGCACCAAGCTAAGAATTCAGTTAAAAAAAAATCCAAACTAAAATCCAAACTAAATGAGATTACATATAATTTGGAACAATGAAATGTGATAGAGTATTTGTGCTGCATGGCTGGTTGCAAGTACCAGAGAAAGAGTGTGTTATTATGTGTTCTTGTGTTTGCACTGATTGAGGAACATACAGGCTGGCTCTTTGGCAGATGTACAGAACGTCATGTATAATATATGTGTGCTCTTTCAGCTATGCACAAAAGCCAGATGTTCTTTCTATCAGCAGGTCCCCGTGCCATAGACATGTTGGAACACGGCGACGAAAACCAAACAACAACAAACAAGTGTTTTCTGTTACCAACAGCAGCCATTTTGGAACAAATAACAAAAGGACTTTTCGGGACTCTCGACAGCAGGAGGCCTAAAAGTTGTGTTTTTCCAGAGAAAGAGTGCCAGTGTTTTTCATACACTTACAGTTTTTTCATTGTGTCTATCTGTCTTTCTTTCCATATCAGGTTGATGAGGGAGTTTCTTTTTTGTTGTATTGTACGTGTGGTTTCCAGGAGTCTCTTGGAGTGCAGTTTTGGCAGGGTGACAGAGAGCTCTCTCAGGGCTAAACAAACAGCTGTGGCATATGGGTAGGACGTACAGCGCAGCGCCACGTCTGAGCCACACAGCAGAGGGGATGAGGGACTTGTGGGAATGTGAAACCTAACCTGCCTGTGTTTAATGGCCTGGTCAGTCACATTCTTGCAAATGCTAGCAGCAGCAGCAGTAGCAGCCCCACTCGGCATTCATTAGGAGCAGGGGTCTGAGCAGTGCCCCGCGATGAAAGCCTGGTGTCAGGCGTGAGCTCTGATGCCACGACGAGGGAGCGAGGAGGAGGAGGGGGAGGAGGACGAGGGGGGGATGCTCTGCGAAGACCCACCCCTGGGTATCCATCACACACAGCCATCACTCGGGAGCAGAGTAGACCTGATAAATAAATCAACTTAGAGGCCCAGTGAGGTTTCAGGGCCTATTCCTCTTTATGAGTACAGCAGGGTGAGAGATGGAGAGAGGGGGGAAAAAAAAAAACTTTGACTTCTTCACGCCTTGGTCCCAGTAGGCACGAGGACCAAAGACACCAACTCTGTGATTCTTTCAAAAATTAAATATATTCACTTATCTGAAAGGCCCAGGCTCAAGATCCTCATCTTTTTCTTTAACATCCAAGATAAAAGTGTGAGGACTTTCCCATTGGCTTTCAATCGGCAGCTCTTTGAAAACTCATACTTAATGATTTGAAGGTCTTTTAGAACTTACTTTGGGACAACAATTTCTGAACTGCCCCTTTTATGTGGAGATGAGTAGAAAAGGCCTGTATGAAAACATCAGGGAGCTTCAAATTACCCCAACTTTAGAAAGAACATTGGTTGTTAGGGCTTAATTGAACATGACTGACTTTACTCCGGCAGCCCATCTTTATTTTTAATCCACTCCCCCAAAAAGTGAAAGACATGTCTCGGATTTAGTCGAGTTTCTTGGCAGTAACTTTACAGATGGGGACATTACGGTTGCAGCTTCAAGCTGCTTTCACTACAATGCTGCAGTGATTTGTGTGCGTTGAGGTGAAGGAGCAGGGAAAAGTGTCGACATGGGTTTCACTCCTTCAAACTAGTGGCTGTGTTTCATCTTCAGAAGTTCAAATTAAATACTTGAGTGGTGGATTTTAAAATTTGTCCCCATCAAAACACCTTAAGGAACAAAACAAAACAAAGACAGGGATGGGAGGAGGTGGAGGAGGAGAAGGAGGAGGNNNNGGGGGGGGGGGGGATCAGGAGACGAAAGCACAATCCAAATTCCCTGTGCACTGTCTCAGTTAGAAACTTAATGGTTGTGTTTACCTTCTCCCCCTGAATGTTTTCTCTCAAGGCTCTCCTTTAACATACTGTATTTGACTCTAGGAAACATTTCATTCAATCTTATTTTCCTATCGCTTCCTCATTCCGTTTGTTCTCGGCTGCTGTTAAGTTTGCTGCAGTTTGGCAAGTGTTACATAGCCTGAATGGGAGATGTGTCTTAAGGCACATTTCTGCCTGACAGAGGCTGCTGTATGAGCGGGGTGACAGCGCCGGCTGGAAATTCTTTCTTCCTTTGTGGTTCAGATAAGTAAGCATGCACAACACCCCTGTGATTAAAATCTCCTTCTGATATTTCTATCAAGATTTCTATTAGGAGACAGACAGGGGAAAGAGGCTGCCAAAACAGCACGCAGACAAGACAAGTATATACATCCTGAGAGTGGAATAGCATTCAAAAAGAGCGGAGGGTATTTAAAATATTTAAGCCAAACTCTTTGGCATTTTTTCCGGTGTTTATTGTTTGTTGATTGCTGGCATCAGAATACATTTGCAAGCAGGGAATCCAAACCCCGAGCAGTACATCTCGTTCGAGAGCGCGGACCGTCACTCACAGAGAACAGGGGAAATCTGACATATGAGGAGCGATCCCTGCCACGCACTTGCTGACAGTGCTGCATTTCGCCCTGTCTGCAGCACTTCACAGGCTAGAGAGCAACAATCACCTGTCATCTCCTAAAGTATCTGGTAATTGTGTTTCCACCATACAATTATGTACGGTAACCCACAAACAGCAGTGAGCTTTAGTTCTGCTTCCTCACCGTTTCATATTTTCACCCATGTCTGAGACAAAAGAGTAATTTACATTTCCTTGGGCGAGTGCTCTCTGTCACCCCCCACCCCCCACCCCCCTTCTCTCTCGTGTTCTCTCTCTCACTAACAAAAGCTTATTTAACCCAAGGTTAGATTACAACAGTGAGGTGATTGCCTGGCCCTCCTCCAGCTCCCCATTATCAAGGGGCCACCACCTAATCTGGAGGAGCAGCTCTTCATTAATGTATTATTAACAAGCCTGTTACAGTGTAATGCAGGAAAAGGCTCTCCACTGGGGATAGTCCTAATGGGGAGGGCAAGAGTGCGCCTAGTGAAGCAGATTACAACGAAAGGCCAACGAATTGGGCTGAGAGGGGACTGATGAGGCCTGCCCCTCATCATCTCTCCACAATGGATCACAAAGAGTCATCTTACCAATTAGCTTAATTGCATATTTGGAATGTTAAAGACAACAAGGATTAATTGAAAGACACTCTCCAACCCCCACAGCGACGATGTTGTAAACAATCTCATTTGCAGAGGATGAGCGTTAGATCACTGATTCATATCAAAATAGATGTATAAGTGGAACTGTGGTCGGTTCTGTTGTGCCTGTTATTCACAGCATATGGATACCAAATTACACTTATAGTCACAAACTTTACTGAGAGCAAGATGTTTGAATACTAAACACCAAAAGCAAATTTCTCAGTACAGTTTCTGAATGTCCATTTACTGTGTATACAAGCATGTTTCTGCAAATTATTGATTAATATTGTGAAAAGTATGACTTAAGGGATGAGTCTGGAGATATTCAAGATTTTTCTTATTGTCAGCAAATCCCATTAGAGCTGAAATGATCGGTCAATTCATCAATTAGTGGAATGACAACAATTTTAATAATCAAATAATTGTTTAAGCTATTTTTTAAAGCAAAAAATTTGCAGGTTCTCAGATGGAATTATTTGCTGGTTTTCTTAGTCTTCTGTGATGGTAAATTTAATGGCTTTGGGTTTGTGTCAACAACAACCAAAACCAACAATGAATTGATCCTACTAACAAGTATTGTTAGTAGCCAAAGCCTCATCTAGCTGATTTCTCTGTGCCGTAGAGCTCCAATGTTAAACTAGTAAAACACATCAGTGAGACACATCGCTTCACTACGTGACTACTTTGTTCCTTCATTATGATTAACTCACACTTTTAGTTTATTTTGAGCTGATCCTAAATAGACCTTCCTCATGCGGTAAAAACAAAATTTGTGGCGAAAAATTGTTACCAATAAATAATATCTAATCTTGTTTGAGAAATGTTGCTAAAAACTACAGTGCCCAGCTGTTTTAGGAAATTATTTAGCCTTTTTTTTTTTTTTAATGAAAGTACATATTTGTGACCTGTTTTTAATGACTTACATCTACAGTAGGAACCAATGGGCTTGAGGCTAATAGCCATAGCCAAGGCATTGTTGGTTTTGGTCATAGACATGTTGACACTTATTCCACCAGCCTTATTCTTTTAGCTGTAAGCACTCGTCTCTACCATGATGCTTAAGACTTTTTTGCTACTAGTTTGAGTTGCCAATGGAAAATGGCTGCATTACGGTTAGAGCACGGTATTAGAAGAATACAAAAGCCTATGCTGAGGAAAGCCCAAATTAAGATGCATAATGTGGATGTATCAACCAACAACAACCCTGATATTACTGGCAAGCGCCACCTGTTTTCCATGAAATGTTGATTAAAAGCCTAATTGGGAAGAAAAAAAGGCACTTATGTGACCTCTTTTCTTACTCAGAGTAGCGCCTCTAATGAATAATGAACAATTCGACTCGTATTTGTTGGAGGAGAATTAGTTCTTTTACAATCCTAATTCTACGCCAAGTCTGTTTTATCCTTGTCACGTGACGTGCACCAAAACCTCGCTAACCACGGCTCCAGATTCCTCGTGCCTATAAGCACGTTCCTCCCACCACTCTTCACACTCCCTCTCTGCTGTCTAATTGACTTCATGCCTGTTCATGAAAAGGATCCTGGTTTCCACCTGCTCTGCCTCTATTCACAGCGTAACACCAAATTCTCCTGTGCTCTCACTCTATTAACAGAGATCATACCCAAGTTCAGCTCCCCACTATTATTGCAGGAGATGCTAAAATCTCATTTTCAACTCAATTTAACCTGGTCTACCTCAGGGGGAAGGGAAAAGTCCTCTCTCTGACTTAATTAACAACATACAGTACTGCAAGTCAAAAAAATCTTTTCATATTAACATTTTGATTATTGCTTGACAGTCAGGAAACAACAAACATTATGCTATTTATAAGCATGTATACTGTCACCAGACCAGAATTTAATAAAAAGAAAAAGAAGTATTTCTGTGGCTTAATATACTATATGTTTTTTGGTGCAGTAATTGGTGCTAAACATAATCCTTTTTTTAAACTTACTATTAAAGGTTCCTTCATTTGATTCAATCTTTTTCAACTAGGTGCCCCAATTATAGTTAATAATTCAGTGATCTTTATGCAGTTAGTTCGAGTGACCTAGATAGCAGGTTTTTTAATGAAGTAGTCTCTTGTTTCACATTCCTCTTGCTTCCATTGAGAGGCCCATTACCTGGCTTCACTGTGTCACAGCCAGCCTTCACCCTGAATCCCCGAAATGTAAACTCCCCAATAAATTGACTCTGGAGGTACAGTGTCTGCGCCTATCAGACAAGATTGTCAGATAATGTCATTCAGTGCTGTTGCCGCTCAGTACAGATGTGGGTAGAAGTGTGTTGGCTATGGCACATTTCCATTCTGCGTTCTCAGAAAGAATTCAGCTGCACTTTGATTCGATCACCCATATGGTTATTCATGTGCGTTAGCAGGCGACAGACTATAATTCACATGCAGCATCGCGAGATAGAGGGCTCCTTCTAACAAGAGTAAGAGGTGACGTTTATGTGGCATCCTTGAGGAGGCTGTCTGTGGCTGTTGCTTTGAGCTCCCCTCAAGCAGATACACAGATCCTTAGCAGAAACAGTCTGGCTCAGTGTTTAATGGTACACCAATACCAGGTTCAGTGTGATACCGAGGCTCCTGTCTGCGCTCCTTCCTCCCAGCTATTGAGCACTGTTACCGGGCCATCTGTGACTAAGTGCTGTGCAGTTACCCCAGTTTTGGAGCATTACCCCCAGCACAACTATGATCTTAATGAACCCACAAGCTTTTTACTGTCAATCAATAATTGAACAGCCACTGAAGGAGCTTTTTCCACAGCTATTTGAAGGGGCACAAGGGTGGCTGAGTTTACCCAGCAAGTTAAAATGCATGTTGGAAAGCTTTGCCAGACTGAATACAGCTGCTGCTGAGGGGGATGCAGAAGCAAGTGTACCCATGCTTTATTCTGTAGGCTGTGGGATTTTTTTGTTTTGTTTCTGGGCATCTGTATTGAGCCTGATCCACTAAATCTGTTTGGAGCAGCACACGACATACAAATCCACAGTAAATACATGGTCTCAGCCGTTTCTCTCCAATCCTCATTTTCACCTCATTCGCACCTATAGGGATGCATCTGACTACTATTAACAACAGGTCATAGCCCAGCATTGCACTCTACTAGCGGTAACACCTTCACGCAACTGTCAAGTCAGGCATGATGGCTATTAACATCTCACAGTGATTGAGGCTAACCGTGAATTCAGTCAGGCTTTATAGCTATGTAAAGCTTTTTACAAGTAATTAAACAAAGACAAGTATCCAAACGGTAATTAACCTATTATCAGATTAAGTCTTACATAGAGGTTGTGGCTATTTTTAGATTATGTCAAAGTAAAGTAGTGAATGCACAGTGCTCACCCTAAGGCACAACTACGATGGCCTTGAGAGCTCAATGCCTGGCAAATTAAATTTTAAAAAAACATGCAAATAGACAAAACACAAGCAAATGAAGGAAACAGCTTCACCAATTTGACAACACATACGCAGCACAATGAAACGCAGTGCAAATACAGACAATTCAACCAAATGGGGACACAAAAAACTGCTAGTTGCCTACTGGTTGCACTAGCTAAATATATCCATTACTAAGTTTGAACGTAAAGTCCTTCCAAAGTTCTTAGTAACTAGTTAGTTTCAAATTAGTGATTTACAAAATCAGGTTGCAAATACTTTAGTTATGTAAATTGGTTGCTAGGAGACATCTATAGCTCTGTCCAATCAAGAGCAGTTAACTACAGTATGTCACAGTGGCGTCACAAGCTAGCATAACTTCCAAAAATTACAGTTTAAGAGGCACAAAAAATACATCTGTTGTAAATGTTGGATTTGATTTGTTTTATTTATGTCTGCGTACATGGAGAAATGTGTGTGCCTGAGTTAGTAGTATTCATACACTTTAGAATGAAAGGGAAATATCCGATTATGCTAACCTGACGTTATTTACTCATTTAGTTAAATGTTATTGGCATACTGTAATGTTTCGTAATTTGAGTTGTGTTATTTTTGTGAAATGTAATTTAAAATCTTTAAGATTCACATGCTTGTTAAACAGCATTCATCAAATTTCAGATATATTGATTGTACCCTATATACCGGTGTGCCGTGGTGAATGTGGTTTTCAATTTGCACGTTTTATTTTTTTGCAGATTTTTTATTTTTTTTCAAAATCCTGAGCTGTGTCTCCATTTGAATGCGTTCTGTCAATTTTCACTTTACTATTCATTATTTTTTCAAGCTGCAGAACATTGAGCTCTCTGGGCCACCATACACAACAGATAAACGAAGCCACTTCCTAAATGATGCCGCACCTGCAGCTCAGAACTGACTGATCTGCTATGAAATGCTTTAGAAAGTTAATATGAGTTCCATCCACCTCATTGTGACTTTATTACTGAAATGACGTGTGAATTCAGCATCCACCCGGCCTGTGCTTGTGAAACTCCCACCATCGGCTGGCAGTAACAGTGTTCTTAGGTTGCTTTTAGCCGGGAGGTTAAGCAGCTGAGAGCAGAGTTTTTCTTCCTCTAGTATTCCCCACAGGCGGCAGGGGAATACTAGAGGAAGTATGTCCCTTGGTTCTCTTAGCCCTCTTTATCCTGAGACTTCCACAGAATAGACCTTAAACCACTTTAGCTCTGCTTTATGGTATCATCATTGAGTCACTTGTGACATGTAGATGCACAGGGTGCTAGAGATCTACAGATTCATCCATTATTTATGAATTGTGTCGCAAGGATATAAATGCCGCTATCTCATTGTGGGGTACTTGGCCTTTCGAACCCCACTCGCAAACTGCGCCATCTATTCACAGACAGTGATGCTGAGCTTTTCATTCCACGACTGCTCGGGTAGAGAGTATTGCATCTGCCAGGGGAGCCGGTCTAGACCGGACTCGAGCCGCTTGTTATGTGCATTTCCAGTTTTACATTACTTTATGAAGATTTGAAGAGAGAAAGCAAACAACTTTCAGATCTGCCTGAGGCCAGCCCTAAGAAGTGAGAAAAGCCATGTCCTGCATTCTCCTGGGAACCACAAATCCTTCTCCACACAAACTTCCCCTTAATTAGTTGGACTGTGCGTAATGGGAAAACATTAGTATTGTTATGAGGGGAAAGGGAGTTTGACTGACAAGGTCCTGCTCTTAACTTTTGTTGAATTAAAAGAGGATAGCTATCGAAGGTTTGGTATATTGAAACGGCCATTTGCATATTTGCAGCTATATTAAAAGGGATTAGCTCCAGCCAGTGAAGCACAACAAACAGACGGAGGAGGACCGCGCGGTTTAATATCACAAATGACACCCAGGGAGTTACCCCCTAGCTCCAAGCCTGATTACAGCTTCTTAATTAGGACAGCTTCTCAACTCTCACACATCTTCTTCCCTTGCTCTGCCGTGTGTAGCAGGAGTTTAGTCCCAGATTCAATATTTACCCTGCACTCCTCTACTTGTACCGGGAGTTTTTACCGGGGATAGAGGGGTGAGTTGGGGGTAATATTAATCATGAAATCTGCTCCTCGTATGCAGGTGCAAACCAATTAGCAGGCTGGCATTTAAAGGGCTTTAATTAATATTTCGTCACAGATGAAATCAGATATCAATTATATTTAAATGCCTTTCACACAAGTTTTCAAATATTGGGGTCCTGAGTGTTGCATTATTGGCAGCTGCGCGTCAGCAGGTTGGAGATTTAGCTTCCTCTGTTGACACCTCACATTTGCACACATGTGCTGTGTGCACACTGTGGCACAGTAACAAAGTTGTTAAATGCTGTATGTATCATGTGAGTATAGATATATATTTTAGGTGTCAATTCATGAATTTGTTATTTTGTTGTTTATCATGATTTGTAACTCTGCCTCCTTTTTAAATAATAGAAAATGAAATCTCTTAGGGTATGGCCGTGTTTTATATCAGATGTGATACCACTTTAAGGATCTCACATGGCAGTCCATCCACATACAGTGTCTATTGAATGACCCAAATCACTATTGATTGTTGTTTACATTTTACAGATTGGCGTGACAGTAAGAGTGTAGGAGTCACACTTGATGATTTGGTGTTGGAAAATCTGCTCTGGTTTTGTAGTTTATGAACTGTTTTTAGTTAGTTAGTAATTTTAAGCTACTTTATACTTCTACTACATTTCACAAGCAAATACTGGACTTTTTACTCAAATACAAACACACACATTCAAATACATCCTGACAATCTGACAGCTATAATTACGATTGCAGTTTATGATTTTACGTACAAACCCTATGATTTGCTAATAAAATATGTTAGAGATCATGTTACTCAAAAATATGAACTAGTTATAATAATCTCCACTTTAACTACAACACCAATGTGGAAGCAGCATATTACTATCACTGATAATGATATATAATAACATGACACTCTATAAAGGCCCATTCAGCATATAGAGTACTTTTACCTTTGATATATTTAAGTACATTTTCCTCATAATACTTCTCTCCTTTTACTTGAGTGAAATTGCAGGACTTACTTACTTGCAATTGTGGTTTTTCTACTTTTACTTACGTAAAATGATGTGAATCTTCTTCCACCATTGTTATAAGGCAGCAGAGATACAGTTGCAGTGGTGAAGTATGTATAAAGTTATGTTCTTCTCTGATAAATATAACATCACATGGCAAACAAAGAACTTTGTCCCAAACTTCACAAAGAAAAAAAAATCCATCTACTAATATTTGTGCTGAGCACCATGGATGTTACTTATTTAAAAAAAAAAAAGAATCATAGAATTGTAGTCTATGGCTGTATTTGTACTTTACTGGTAGCCATACACAAAGCTGATTGTTAAATACTTCATGTTTAAAAGCTCAAAACAAAACTTTATGGACAGCGTTGTATACGTCAAACATTAATATTAAAGACTGTGTCATCCTCACTTTCTGTTGAGGTTCAGCTTTAGGAAATCACACGGGGGCTGCTGACCTGCAAAGATGCGACTTGAACCACTTTTTTTTCAACCGCCGCAGAGGCTGGGGGGNGGGGGGGGGGTTAAAGGTCAACTGTCACAGAAGCCACAGAGGATCCTCCTGGGTGAAGATCCTTGAGACTTTTCCCTTAAACCAAGACACCATGGCCAGGTTTCACAGGTCTGCCCTGCAGCTGCCCCGGGGCTTGAATACATCTGTGTGTTTATTGGATGGTGTGGTACCACTAGCCACAAAACCCCGACCGTTTCCGCAGTCAGTGCTACACTTGATGTTGATGTTTGAGTGGGCTTACTGGTTTTCCACCACAATGTGGCCTATAGTGTGTTCAAACTCATACTGCTGGCTGTGTATTTACTTGCTATTGCAGGAGGTCATATCCTGCAGCTGCACAGTGCTGTTACGTCAGGACCCAATGTACTTCATAATGTACGGAAAGACATTAAGCAACCTCTGTTGGGTTTCATACAGTAACAGTAGGCCACACATCCAGAGATAAATGAGATTTTGCTCATTTGCATGTCATTCAGTGTTGGTAAAGCTTATAGTCAGCACTGATTGGGAATCCACTCAGCCAGAACTAAACTGTGTTTGCTCTATCCACAGTGGAGGAAAAAAAAATCATATTAGCAAAAATAAATGTTGGTGGGTTGTTAGAGAGTCTGATTATGTGTGTCTCAGGCAAATTGGCGGTAATGAGTCAAGAGACTGCACTCGTTCACATACATTAAAACAGCGATCATTAGGAAATTAGGGCCCAGATTAATCCTGTTAATGACACACTGGTGCTCATGGGAAAAAAAGACGGCCCCAGATGTCGGGATGCGGTGCCGTGATGAAGCATCAACTGCGTACCACGGCTCCTGCTCTCGCCTCCTCTCTCTCTCTCTCTCTCTCTCCCTGCCTGATGGTAACGCGGAGCTGCTCCTGCACAGCGCCGCCACTTGAAATGCAAACGAGGGGGGGGTCGCAGCCGACTGCTAATGAGAGCAGATCCCAGTGATAAGGAGCGAGAGAGAGAGAGAAGGAGAAAGAAGGGGGGGGAGAAGGGAAAGTGAATAAATTAAAAAAAGGAGCGATCTGAACTGAGGATAAGACGCAGCAGCAGGAACTCTGATGTCCCCAATTAGGAGGGATGTCACCCCCTGTCTGGGCCGCAGTAATAAAGCCCTCACTCTGTATTCGGAATCACATGGCTCCAACACTGTTAACATTCTAATATCTTGGGCGTGCGTGGTAACATTAATTACTTGGCCATTTGGATGGCTCCTGAATCTCCTTAATGTTTGCTTCCAAATGGAAATCTGAGCTCAGGCTTAGGAGTGTTACATTAGAAAATAATAAGTAATATTTACCCAAGCAGCAAGCAGTCATGGGTGCTCCGCAACTGCTTCAATTTCTCCTATTGACTGTTTGGATATACTGTCCTCCTATACAAAGACAATTATTCTGTGAATTTTAACAAGAATGTGATCCCTGGAAATGCTCTCTTTTTTTTTTCCCCCTCTCCTCCTCCTGGTTTCTTTTCGGACCTCTTGCACGTAAAGCCCGCTGTTTGAGAAAGGCCACGCCACATTTAGATTTAATTACAGGTGTTTGAAAATCTATGCAAATCTCCCCCAATCTATTCCTATCAGGCGAGTCCAGTAATTGAAGGGAATCTTCCCAAACAATTCCTGCTACCATTAAAATTCATGGTCACCTTGAAAGGCGTGTCTGCGGCTGAGAGTCCTATCAGTCTGCACGTCTCTCTCTCTCTGAGAAACAAACACTCTTGTTCTTTAGTTGCTACAATATATAGCCTATCATACCAGATAAGGAATGAACATTCTTCAGACTGCGACTCCAAATGGTCAACTTTCATCTGGCGGAAGCCGCGTCTACTGTATTGTTTTCAAAGTGTAGTGAACCCAGAAGAGAAAGGGTAAAGCCATTTTGGTGTGTGTATACAGCAGAAATGTGTTCTTTGGGGTGGCAATATAAGAGGAGCCCTGGATAAAGGAGAAAAAGATTACAATTTTCCCCCCATGTTGCGGTGGCAGAGCTGCCAGCGAGAGGCTGAGAAGAGCAGCGAATGTAATGGTTGTATTACTGCACTCGGCGATGCATTATTAATGCAAACGTGATCAAGGCAGGTGGACAAGCCCAGGAGAGATAGCGCTGCTTAATGAACAGCCCCCTCTCTCTCAGCAGAACAAGGCCTGGCAGCTGTTAGTGTTGCACTGCGAGGTGTGAGCCGCTGTACCTTTGTGGTTAAGGTAGCCCCTATTTAATTAAGAAATAATCTGCAGCCGCTCCTAATTGACTCTGCTCATAGACCGGCGCACGTGTCAGCGCAGTGGTCATGCCCACCTGCGAGCGTAAAACGGATGTTTTGTGCCATTCATCAGTTGTGGGTTGTTGTTTTTTTCTTCAAACAATTCGAGCGGATCAAATTGCGCGCGATTGCCGCGCGGTGAATGATCTGAATCCACACATGTTGAAACACGGAGCTCCTCAAAATGAAAGCGTTTCACGTTTTACCACACAGCGTGAAGTGATTGGGATTTCTTGGATACGCTGGATGGGCCTATAGCAACAGTGTGTATGTGTAAAGGCAATGTCATTTTAAGGCCAGAACAGAGGTGCACTGAGCCAGGCATCTGCAGCCACTGCACTTATTTTGAATTAATCAAAAAATAAACATAAAAATGCACATTTGTTTATGTCTTATATATATTATTGTAAACCTGCATGCATGTCTCAAATTCTGCAAACATTTTCCATCTGTAGCACGGCTTCATTGTGTGCACCCCC
>NTHP01000314.1:424252-444234 GCA_003416845.1 Oplegnathus fasciatus | reverse complement strand
CCCCCCCCCCACCCCAAAGACTACTACCTTTATGAGATATAGATCTGACAACACAATAGTGAATGACTTTCTGTAAAAGTATGCTGTGAAAACAAGGAACTGTAGCCACTAATCCTGCTGAGGTACTATGTGCTGTGCTTCATTTTGAGAGAACTCCATGTGTGGAGGCTCATTGCACAACATATGATTATTTAGAGGCTGTTAAATTCACACGCAGTATACATGGCTCGTAGGATGTTGCTGATGTGTGCTGTGAGGATTGCTTTTTATAGAGGATAACATCAATTTGACTTTAAATTTTCATTTAATTTTTGGAGCGTGCACATGGGCCTGTCAAGGCATTGGTTTCATCAGTGCATGTTTTTAAGTCACATACTGCCCCCTAGTGCGAGTGTGAAGTATTACAGGTGTAAATCAGTGCCTGCCTGGCAGCCTGCTCCTGTGGGAGAGTCTGCTGTGCTTAGAGATGCATCGTAGCAAGAATGCAATGCGGTGCGTAGGTTTAGGAAAATGCATGATTATCCAAAATTGTTTTTTGGTAGTGTGTGCTTTTGTGTGTGTGTGTGTTTCTGAACAAGGCCACAAAATAAGAGCATTTTTGGATTCAAGCCAGTTGAGTGGGGGATAGCTTGTCTGATAGGGGACAATTTGTTTCCCAAATTTGCTTTCACTGCAGTTAAACTCAGCAAAAGATGGACTGTGTCTTCATCAAGGTTAGGCCGGGCCAGGTGAGGGTTAGAGTTTGGATGCACTAAGAATCCAATGAATGAATGGAACTCAATGCAGTTTCCAACATGGTGCTCTGTTTACCATCATCTACACATGGATACACATTTGTGTGTGTACAGTAGTGTGCGTGATGTATTCCTTCATACTTAAATCCCTAAGGTGATACAAGCTCCAAGCAGGTGAATGGCCGACCCCCTTGCCTGGGACCCCATGCTGTTTTGCAGGGGACCGCAGTCTGCAAAGGGCCTACAGGGCCCTGCAGTAAAGGAGCGGAGACGCAGGGGCGTATCTGCAGCCAATGAGCACTTTAATAGGCAACGTAGACCTTGTTTACAGCTGGCTCTCAATGCAGACAAGGAACCAGCAGCAATAATGCAAAAAGTGAAAAGGGGGAGGGGGACAGAGATACAGTCTCATTTGCACAGGTATGATGCATTAACATACACAAAGACACAAACAGACAAAGCTCATATGGGCAGACACATACACACACTCATTGATTTAGCCGTGCTCAGCTCTTCAGACAGGTAGGACTGGGGTTAATGGAATACTTATGGATGTAGTATGTCTGAGGCCGAGGGAAAGATTGGGGTGGAGGTGGGATTTGGGGTTGCGGTTCCGCCCGCCGCCTCAGTGAAGCCCCCGCTAACCGACAGAGCGCATCCCTTCGTCAGGCTGGATTAAGAGCATGTCAGGCTAGACGGAGCAGATAGCCGGGTTTATATATCACACAGGACGGACACACTGCGGCGACACCCACACATACAGCCTGCCCTTTTACAAAGGATTTTGTCACGGAACAGTTATTTATGACTCCAGATATGGACAGACGCATGGGGAAATTATTCCAGGATTATATAGATGATGCTTGAAAGCCATCAGCGTTATGAATTTAAATGAGATGATAATATTTCCGGATGTGATGGGGCATTATTTTACAGAGCAGGGATAGAGCAGTAATATGTTACACCTGTTAGCTATGACATGCAGGATTTGGAATCTGGAGTGATTTGAATTGTTGAAATTGGTTGGTGTTAACTCATCTAGAAATGCAATGCATGTGCTCAGTTCCAAAATAGGCAAAAGAAACGATGCAAATCCGTCACATTTCTCGATTTATAATGAACAGCGAAGACTCAGACTCTCAGTATTTAGAACTTGTTTAAATTTGATCAGCTCTGAACTCATCCCGAACCAAGGTAAATCTAACCAAGGCGCTCTGTAATACCAATGCGAGCCAAGGGTACAATTGTATCTCAGAACGACGTGTCATTATATTTCAGCCGAGCAAAAATAAACATTTGGATATGGTGAAGCCAAGAATTGATTGTGGCTTTGGGGAGGGTAACATTGTAGCCCATGTAGCTTTGCCTGAGGCTGAAGCTTACCAGTGCTTTTATACATAGTTTATTCCTACCTGTTCTCTCTCCATGTCTTGGACCTGTATGATAGTATCTGCTTCAATTCCCCAGTCTGAGCAATCTGTTTGAATCCACAAGGTTGTGAATAAAACAAACCTGCTCTCCTGCTCAGCTTAGTGTATAATGCAGGACCTCGCCATTGGTCATGAATTGACAAAGTCCACATAGAGCTATATCCCACACCCTTACCTGCTGGAAATAGCCATACATATATACTACTATGAAGCAATAAGGTGGGAGGAATTGCATGACGGCATAGAGAATTCTCGTTGAGGAGTGCAGGAAAAACCTGCGGTGAAGATGAGCAGAAAATGGGACATAATGTTTGGAGGGAGTGGACACCCGAGTTCGCCCCCTCAAGACGATGGTTCAAGGTTCAGAGTGGACACTGGACAGGAGTGCAGGGCGAGGCGTGCTAACAAAGCCACAGCCACCAGCCTGGTCTCAGGGAAGCACTAAGCCTGAATATTTCATGGCTCCTCCAAGCACAAAAAGACTACAAAACTGACCTGGCTCATTTGGAGCTGCGTGCTCGCTGAAGGTCAGGACCCGAAAACAGAGAGACAGGGGCAAAAGACTTGTCTAAGAAAAAGACCAAACATCACACATGAATCTAATACTTAATAACGTCTTTTTTTTTGTTGTTTTGCGTGTTGTTGTTTCTCTATTGGCGTAGATTAGAAGCCTAGAACATCTAGTACATGTATTATTTTTGAACAGCACATCACTTGAGACTTCCATTCTCTCCAGAGCAGATACAGTTGGTTCATTAGATTGATGTATTTTTCTTCTAGTTCTAAATGCATAGAGTTGCTCTTTATTATAGAAAGCCTTGACGAGGTGGGTGTAAAATTCACATTCGCTCACTTCTCCTAACAACACAAAAGAGAAAACAATGGGGTGGTTTATACCCTGCAGACCCTAAAGGGAGGCGTTTAGCTCCTTGTGACTTTGTGTGCAAAGCAACCCAAACTCCCCGCGCTGGCGTATGGCAGAGAACAACAGCAAGAACTCAAGGGCTGTCTCTGACAAAAGGGAGCAGGATAGCGGTGTCTGAAACCCTCGCGTACCTCTTCTCCTATTCCCTCCCTAATCAATATCAAAAGCAACAAAAACGCAGGCGCGAGGAAGACACACAAAAACACACGCAAAAGCAAACAAATGCCTGTTCAGTGGGGGGAGAGAATTAGAGCACGGCGCCATCTCCTCATCTTACCTGTCATTATCTGCTTTAGCTCTTAATGAGTGCTCCTCTACACTTGGTCACATCACATTTGTTTTATACAAGTCCCTTTGAACAGCTGAGAGATATTGAGCCTCCTTTGATCATGGAATCCGTCTGAATTTCAAATCAGATATGAACCCCCCACCCCCACCCCCCCACCCCACACACACACACATATCTCGAGCTAGGTCGTCTCCACATTTTCAGTCACTATTTTGTTTGTTTATACACCAGCCAAGGAAAAAAAAAAGAGGGTGAAATAAAAAGAAAGAAAGAAATCACATACAGAAAAAGTGAAGATGTGGGAGCCTCGCAGAAGGAGCATGTAGGTTGTATAAATTTTGTTCATTAATGTTTATGAATTTAACAGAGAAATAATAAAAGAATAAAAGAGAAACATTGCCACAAGATGCAGTGGCGTGCCTGCTTTTTTTTTTTATATTTTATTTTTTTGAAGGCAGCCGTCTTCTAATGATGACCCTTGGCATGCTGTGGCACCTGGGACCTCCCCTAGCATGAGGGAGGCTGATGAAAATTAGCCCATTCACATTTCAAACAGAATTTGGCCTGGTCCCTGATCACAGTGCCAGGGCCCCCCTCACGGTCCTGCAGAGAGAACAGGCACCACCAGAAAAGATCTCCACCCGGCCAGAGCCTCTCCCCTGGCGATCATTGCAGGAACACATGGTGACATGACTGTGGGACGCGAGGGGTCTGGATGTACTCCGGCTGTTATTCCCTGTTAAAAGATTTAAGCCATTGGGGTATGATAGGTCCCTTTGATGTTTGCTCAGCACAGAGCTAGGGAACAAGGGAGAAAGAGAAGGAGAAAGGGGGGAGAGGTGGGGCGAGGTATAGTGGTGATGGTAGCGGTGATGCAGGGCAGAGGCTTGTTACTAGAAGGCAATCATCTTTGTGGAGCCACACCAGAGGAGGGAGGAGATGCGTTGAACCTCTGTTTCAACGCAGCCACGCCAACAAAGGGAAGATAAAAGACAGAGGTTGAAGCCGGGGCCAAGGCCCGCTGTGAAGCCAAGATTACTGCCAGCACAAAGTTTTGGCACTTCTACCACTCCAGCAACTTTTACGTTCCTAATTGCCCCAATTTGGCTCTTTATTTATAGGGGGTGGGAAAGGGTAGCAGACATCACAGTCATAGCGAGATTATATTTCATACTATAGGAATAGTTCAACATCATGGGAAATATGCTTATTGGCTTTCTTCCCAAGAGTGAGATAAGAAGATCTATATCAGTCTCAGGTCTGTATATTAAAAGAAAACCATGGTGACTTCATTTTCATAGCTCCAGCCAAAGGTTGTATCAGTTATGAATACGTTGTATTCAGAGACCTCAAATGCAGCTAAAAATTATTGCTAAATTGTAAATTAATGGTACAGTGGGGCAAGAAACACAAGCAGTCAATCATTCAGGTTGTAAACAAACCCCAGGTCGGTCCAAATTTTTGAGGGGAGAAGAAAACACAGGTTGACGGTATAATTACAACCCAAACACCATTAGCTGTGTTCCAATACTATACTACGCACGAGCATGAGCAGGTTTAGAGTAGAAAATGTGTTCACACTGGAAAAGTGATAAAATTCAGTTTGCTCAAAAAAAGTCAGTATGCATACTAAAAAAAGACGGCTCCATACAGACAATGGAAAACAAAAAAGTAAATCTTTAGAAAAGCCTTTTGCTTTCTATTTAAAATGTAAATTCAGTTTGCAGTGCGATGTTAGAGTCGCAGCTCGGTTGGTGTCTGATGCTGCACATATTGAATCATTCCCTGTTAGTAAAAAAGGGTAAAACGTGCTGATTATCTTGTATACGAATTGCAAAAACAGTGTACTATAAAGGTATAGATATCATACGTATACAGTTAGCATATAGTATGGAATTGGGACACAGCTCATCACAGTTTACAGACTGTCCTCTTGGTTGAACGCTGTGCGCACTTACTTTTAGCGGCATTATGTGGGTGCTCTGTTTTGGTTTTACATCCAAATTATGTGGTCCACAAATAATGCGGCTAATCTGGGTAAAACTGCTTTAGCAATGTTGCTGCATTCTGAGATCTCAGCAGTTAGTTTGGTTATGTTATCATAACCAATAGAACAGGTGGCGGGAGCTATGAAAATAAAACCAAGTTCTAATGAACCGCACTTTTCCTTGAAGTAAAAGCTGGAGTCAGAATGTGTTTAGCCTAGCTTAGCATAAAGACTAGAAGGGGGAAACAGCTAGCCTGGATCTGGGGAGGTTTAAAAATATGCCCACCAGCACCTATTGTGTCTTATTTATACAGTGTATTTGGTTTGTTTTACCTAAACATGAACATAAAATCAAATTTGTGGTTTTAGGGGCAGTTACATGTTGGCGCTATTCTTGGCCAAGCTAGCTGTTTCCCCTAACTCTGGTCTTTAAAGTATGCTAAGCTAGGCTAACCACAACCTGGCTCCAGCTCCGTACTTAAAGCACAGACTCGAGGTTGATCTTTTCATTTCACTCTCCGTAACACGTATTTCCCAAACTATTCCTTTGAGTCAGCTACACAGTGTCAAAAAGAAACTCCCTTTCTTTGTGTGAATCAGAATAAATTTTGATTCATATTTTCGTAGCAGTGCCTCTGTTTAGCCGGATTGCACTCAAGTCTTTAGATTTTTCTGAGTTTACTGAATGTAGATGAACAGGTGAAGATGCAGAGCCATGCACACCGCGCATCTATGATTTGATTTGAGGCCATAGATTTAAGGGACATATTACACATCAGAGAATCAAAAGAGTTAAAGAAAAATCTGATGTGACTATATCGATTGATCATTAAACAGCATATGTTGAATCCTACATTGATTAATTTAACGCCTAGTGTTTGCTTGGTTTCAAGTAATTAATGCGCAAGTTGTTTTTTTCTTTGAAACGTCCATAAACTGTAAAGAAATGTGTGACTTCCTGTGAAGGAATTAAGGTCATTTTCCGTCAGCTTCATCAACTGCTGAGGTAATGTGACTAGAATTAATCAGACTAAATGTTATCCTTTGATCTATACCATATACATTAATAGTGAATCAATTATCTGAGTTCAAAAATTAATGGGAGTGCCTAAAACTTACTTACCCTCTAATGAATGAGTAGTGCGTAATTATCTGGGCCTTACACTTAGTCCTCTGCTTGTGTGTTTGTTTATGTGTGTATGCCAATGAGTGTGTGTGTGTGTGTGCATCCCCCTTCATGGTACAGCATTTGGGAGACAGATGGAAGACAGTCTCAGCAAAGGGAATACTAAAGATCTGAAAGCGTTTTAGAAACAATTAAAATCTTTGATGGTTTAATCTGTTCACATCAAAAGCAACAATCCCTCTGTTTGATTTTCTTTTGATGACACAGTATAAAACCGATTGAGCCAACTGTTAGCAAACACCGATGTAAACCACAGACTGAGGAGTGCTATACAGTACTATACAATCACGGGACAAAATTCACCATATTGTTCGTCTGAAATGAAAACGAGTGTGTGCAAACAGATAAACTCAACATTCGATGGAGAATATATGCTGAAGGCTCCAGTTGTTTTCAGGTAAAAGCTCAAATTAATGGACAACGACATTAGCGATTAAGGATTGGAGGCCGAGTGTGTTATTTGCCCTAATCTTCTGGTTAAATGTTTGGCTCTCTGGGAATCGCCAAAGAATTTTTAATCTGTACAACATCAGAGGACAAAAGATTTATCAAACTGCCTAAGAAGCATTATTCTGACCTATTTCATTGCTGTCTTTGTGCATGTTCATTAGACAGTTAATCACAGGAGGGAGTACTTCATAGGCGAGGGGATTAGTTGAGTCAGGGAGGCTTTTTGACATTCTGACAGTGTTCCACCGGGTCACTCCTCCTCATTTTCCTCCTGAAACTCAGCTTCACTTCTTCCCTGCACACTCTCACAGTCTGTCATTCTCGAGGGAGCAAATTCATTTACTTACCTTCAAATTAACAACAATTCAGAGGAAGATCTGCACTGCTTCCGAACCTCGCGTCAGCGTGTTGGTAGTCTAATAATGCATGCCAGTTTTATTGCAGTCATATTGCTGTTGTCAGTTTTTTTCTTCCTTACAGCAAAAATGGCCAAACCAGTAAAAGTGTTTTCACAGCTATTGTTTTGAGAATTTACTTTTCGTAAAACATATCTTTTCCTTTCTAATTTACACATCCTTTAGTGGAAGTCAATTCACATTCCTGCCTGCTTGCGTCTGATGACCCCAGACTACTGAGATTTGAACTTGCGCGTTGCGTGCAGTGTGTTTACATTCGTCCAAAAGCGGTGTAAATTGAATTCTGCTGTATGTTCCCGACAGTGACTACAAGTGTAAAGTGGCGTGTACAGAGTTGTACATACCACTCCTCTGGGGCCCAACCCTCCCTCATTGTTCCATCAAGGCTCAGGATGATGACTCTGAGAGCGGGAGGAAAATAATCAATAACTCACATGGCATCCTGCATCCAGGAAGATTCTGCTGTAAATTAACTTGACAATGGGGATGAAAAAGGAGAGAAAGCTCCTCTGGATATCTGTTTGTCTGCTCTCTTCCTCAGATGCGGCGAGGAAAGAAGTACCAAACGGGGAGCAATTGAATGCAAAGTGCTCGTTTTCTCGCCGACTTTTCTGCAAGCGCAGCCTACCCCCCGACCCCTTGAGGCGAGACCAGCAGAAACCCGCATCAGATCAGAAGGTGACATATCAAAAACCGTGTCACAAAAAAAGGCAGTAATGGTTGCCAAAGATGTGGCAGCAGTTCTAGTTTTCTACTGGGCTCTTTCTATTGCTCCCCTGTCTATTGGGGTTGTATGGTATCAGAGGGAAACGCACTCTCAGGCCTGCCATGTAGAAGCGGGATTTGATCTTGATGGCTTTGTGACAGTTTGGGATGAGGGATAGCGGTTAGTGCTGAACAAGAGACTCTGAGCTGATCAATGGGACTTTTCAGACAGGCCTATGTGCAGAGAAGTTATGGGATGGTACCTCTGTGCCGCTCAAAAGCTCCCCTTTCCACTTTTTCACTCGTTAATAACCACTCATCTGTTTTTCTTTTGTCTCCAAAAGCCCAAGATGGCAACATACACACACAGCATTAGAACTGACCTGCCGCCCACTGCCAGTGTTTTGTTCAAGAAATGATTAATTATAAGGAACAAGCAAATGTTACTGCTCTGGTGGAGGGTGAAAAATAGGGCTGAATGATTCATCTTTTCAATATTGAAATGTAATTTAAGAGTCGAATTGCGACAGCTTAATCACATTATTACATTAACAATGTCCAAACAAGCTGTAAAAACCTTTAGTGACTGTATAGTCGGTCAGTTTCACCAGCTATAAATTGTCAGCTGTAGCTCACATTAATTATGTGAGCTAACCAAACTACAAAATGAAACTCTCTGCATGCTGTACTATTTTGATATTTGAAAAGACTGTGTCTTTATGCTGCTCAAACAGACCAACAGTAGGCTTTGTCTGTCTCGAAATATTAGCTAATCACATCATGTTATTTTCAGATAGGCTGCTAGGACTAGCTTCCCAGGTGTCAAGTGAATTATTGGCTGGCAGTAGTCGAAATCTTTAAGCAAAATTATATCATCATATTATATATCATAATATATATATATATTTTAAACACATCACCCTCAAAAATTGATCTGTAGGATTAGGGACTGGAAAACAGCTCATCCTTAATGTAAACAGCCAAAGTGCAGAGCTGTCACTATAGTCATCAATCCAATATCAAAACCTTGTGGGACATGACTTCCCAGCAGTTTGTCATTATCACTACAAGTGGACGACGACGCAAGCGTTTCAATAAATATGACGCCACTTGGGTGACTATGTAACATCTGTCCGGGGACTAGATGGAAAATAGCACTTTGGCTAGCTCTGGCGCATTTGTGCATTGTCCCTGTTAAATAAACCACAAATGTATAAACTTTTAAATGTTACTGAGTCTGTCAATACTATTAATGTAATATATATCTTACTAAATGCTAAATAGGTGATTTTTTAAATAGAAAATTAGATGTTTACTGAGAAGTTCAGTCCAACTACTGACTGGTAAAATAAAAACAACAACAAAGAACTGCATAATGTTGTAGACATTTTTGTCATTTTGTTTGCTGCAAAATTATTCATACTAGCCTATATACACAATATACTGTAAGTATATATACCACCAGTACAGAGCTGGAATTGAATTCATAGAAAATAATTGCAATATTGGTCAGAAAATCTGAACTACTGTAGATATTTTCACCAAATCATTCAGCCCAAGTGACACAACCAGCACCAAGTGAGACTGTATAGTCTTTTTACAGTGAGAGAGGAGATTCTTTGAATTATAGTGAGGTTACTTTTCAACATTAGGGTCACAGGCTTTGTCTAAGTCCTAAGAGATGAGGATGTCTCAAAGGTTCCTCCTACTTGTTCACAGAGTCTAATCAAAGGACTGCAGACTGGGCCGCAGATGAATGAATGAAGGCACCCAACTACTGTGCCATGATGGCAGGTCCCAGGGGTGCATGGTCACCAAAAGAGGAAACATGTTAAGGATCAAATGCCAGCAACCATGTGAAATCAAAGGCGAAGACATACAGCGAGGCACCTTTTACCATTTAGAGGCAGCTGTAGAGGAAGTGCAGGTTTCATTATGGATGTAATGGAGAGCCGGCCAAGGTCAGAAAGCAATCATCATTCTGACACCTCGCCCAGCAGGCAGCACTGCTCCTCAGAGCACCGCCAGTGCTAGAAGAGCTGTCTTACACATAACAACAACAGGCGATAGAGGCCAAAGGCAATGTCACAGGCCACCCCTCCATCGATAACAGTGCAAAGGACCTGTAAGAGAGCTTTCTCATAGCAGAAAATAGGGCCTGTCAGCGTGCAAAATTCTAGGGGCTTCATGTCAGAGAGCGTAGTCCAGCAAGTGATCTTGGGTGTGGATATGTGTTGACTTGACATATGTCTAAACTGGCTGGAGAAGCACTGAGTCAAGAATAACCGTCTCTTTTACAGGAGCTAACGGAAGCACAGCATATGGCAAGGCCCATGGTGGCGTAAAGTAAAGACAGGACGCGGAAGAGCACGAGGCTCGTCCCAGGCATGAGCTGCCATCCCCGTAGAGGAGCCCCGTAATTAGCAAGGCTAATGAAGAATAGGGCTGAGACTAATGTCCCCGCTGACCTCTGAGCCCTCTTGGCAGAGTGAGAGGGTGGACTTCAACAGAGCAGAACATGATACTATGCTATAGCCATTAACCCTGACCCAGCACTCCCCTCAGGCTTACATCTGGTGCAGGACTGGACCGGTACCAAATCTCAGTGGGCAGTAAGACTGAATACCTGGGTCCACGGGTAATGAATTGTCTGATAGGCCCTATTATCTCTCATCTACTCCAATTCACTAACTGTAAATTCCACCTTTAGGAGACAGTGTGTTATTACCAGGGTTGTGCTTCTCGTATCGCTGCCATTGACTTAAAAATGCAATTCAAAAGTGCATCTGAAGCATCCTCAAGAGGCCTCGTTTTAAGTCTGCACACTGTAGATATTCCATCATTATAAAAACTGTTGTTGTCTGTTTCGCACAGCATGGTTCCTCACACTGTGATTACATAGCGGAGGAAGACACCTGTCACATGGAGCTGTTACTAGCTGTTACTAGCTGTCAAGGCTTCCTACAGATTGCTTGCTGCTCATATGAATGTGTAGAAAAAATGCCAGACCTAATCTTGAAGTGTATGATTTTATGTTTTTGTATGCCCAAATCCCAATTTCAGAAACAAAACGTAACAGCCTGAGGAGGCAAAAGAATTACGGGCTCTAGAAAGTGATTTAGCATCTTCTGAGGTATTTGGAGCTACATGGTGAATCATTTTCATTCCAAGTTGGAGTTTTGGGGTGAGGCTGTTTTGTTGCTGCTAGGTGCTGGAGATGAGAGACAGGGAGTCTAAAATGCCGAATGAAATGATTGTCCTGCAGTATATATCAGCATTAAATTAGCTGTGATGACACATTTGAACGCTAACAAAGCAACATGATTGTCACCAGTCACCATTATAAACAGCAGCCCCACTGATGCGTGTCAAGCTTTACACGTGAAAGAAGAAAAACACACATCAAACAATGCAAAATAATGGACATCCCAGTAGAAAGTAGCATATAGCACAAATGGTCATTATCACAATTCATCTAACAGTCTGTCAAAAAATGTTAAATTATATTTTGATTATAAATAACTATTGTAATGTTCCGGGTTACCTCATGAAAGGACTTTAGACACGCTAGTTGTGTTGGTCCGTCAGTCAGTCGGTTGGTCGTTTCACCACTTATATATAATAATAACTCAACAACTATTGTAAGAATTGCCGTGAAATTTTGTACAGACATTCATGGTCCCTGGAGGATGAAGCCCGATGATTCTGGTGGTTCCCTTCTTTTCATTCAGCACCATCATCAGGTCAAACTTTAAATCTGTCCAATACATGGCTGTAGACTCTTAGTTTTTATCCCCTTACACATTAAAAGAGCACGATTACAAATCTTCAAATGAGACAAAACCTCACACATTGTATTTATTGTTATTATTTTAATATGGGTACAATAGACTGTCTTTACATCAGAAGAGTAAAGCTTTACAGATTATTTTAGGAGCGAAGTGTTTACCAAGATAAAATGTTTGATAAAAACATTATTTTCTTGTGACATGACATGATGTTGATGAAATAGCTGAAGCTGTTTCACATACTGTATATCACATCTTCACTGTGGGGTGTACCACACAGTGGTATTGTGTGAAAGAAAACATATTGGCAGGATAACAAAATTAACCAAATTAAAGCAGAAAAATATACTGTGTTGTATGTGAAATATAATTTTAAAAAACACACGAGATTTGTATATATGTCTGTTTGATTAGACCAAGTTGAGGAAAAGGACAGATAAATATTGTATAAATGAATTTATTGTGTAATGTGAGCAATCAAATTAATTAAGGGGTCCACAGCTGTTGGAGGCGAATAAGGCCATGAATTTTTCAGTGCTACCACTTCTCCCTAAGATTTTACAATAAATATTTCTGGAGGTCTTGGATGAATTTTTCATGGCTGAGTGGGGGAGATGAAAGGCGAATGAGGGATCCAGGGGACGGGAGCTCTCTGCTGCTGACACACCACAGAGAGGTGCATCGGCTCCAATCTTTATCAATGAAACCCAACCGGCACTATTGCTTTAATTACCCTGCTTTGTCAAGCATTCCACTATCAATAAAGAAAGGCTGGGCCATGTGGTCGGCTAAAGGAGGAGGAGGAAGAGGAGGAGAGGGGGTGATATCATGAGTTGCACTTGTTTTCATGCCCTCCCACCTTAACAGAGGAAATGATGTAACCACGATCGAACAGAGAACAAGTCTAGACCACCTTGTCGTGCCACTGCAATACAACTGCAACCTGCATTTTGTTTGGGAGCTCAGAGATTTCCTAATGGTCATTTAAATCCCAACAGCATGATGGTGTCTGATACAGCAGCACCACCTTTAATTCAAGGCTGCATCATTTATTAATCTACGAGATCCTTGTGGGAGACAAATCAATGACGCATCAAACTGCTATATCTATAGTACTGTATTCTATATACTGTGAAATGGTTATTAATGTCATTGATCTGCATGCTATTGTCTAAGCATGAGGCCTAGACTGGATGAATAAATCAGAATTGTGCTCAACGTGTATGTTTCCCCTGATTTGGTATTCAGGGAGGATCCTGAGGTAACTAATTCAGGAGAGACATCTGTTTGGTGGGCAATGCATCAGCAATATTCCACCTGGAATAGCATCCATAAACAGCATGCCATCTTTACACCCAGTACTAAAATACAGGGAACAGAGAGCAGAGGTGGTGGTGGTGGAGGTTAAATGTATTTAAGTACAGGATCTGATAGTTTTAACACCATTTATGCCAGGCTCTAAATAACAACTGAGATCTTGAACATCTGTATAAGAAAGCAATGGGAAGTCTTGTTAGCTGAGGAGAGCATATTTTATCATAGAAAACTAGACTGCATGGCCAAAAATATGCGGACAACTCTATACCTTTACTGTGGGGTTTTTTTTCATGCTAAGGGGCTTGGCTTCTTACGTCCATTTAATGGAATTCTTAAACTTGCATAAATAGATTTTTTGACCACTTGGGGGCAGCAGAAATGAGCTATATACACAATATTGACATGTCACCTTATAAAGTTGAAATGGCTAATATGTTAATAATAATAATATTAAAACATTTTATTTATAGAGCGCTTTTCATGGTACTCAAAGACACTTTACAGTTAAAATGGTCAAAGAAGATAGCACATTAAAAACATTGCTAAAACTAAAGCTTTTGGTTTCCACAACTCCTGAGGGGAACATCTAGCTCTTTAGCTGCTAAATAGCTAGATGCTAACAGTGTCTGTTTGCTGTTTGCTGCTGAGCAGGCGAGTTTGTTTATCAGCTTTTTTTTGCTGAAAACAACTGACTGCATCGTCTGGAAACGAGGTTGATGAGAGCGGTGAGAGTGAATCAAAACGGTAAATAAAACCAAAACAATGAGCTAAAAGATGCTAAAATGCTCCCTAGAACTGAGGAACAGGCAGAGTTGGGTGATAATTCTCTGTGGGTTCATCACTATGAGTGACCCGCATCAAAATCATTTGATCTATTGTCGGTATAAAAACATTGATTAGTGCAGCTTTAATGCTACAGAAGATGATGATATTTAGACAAAACTGTGTTTCCAACTTTGTGTTTGAAGAAGGCCCTCTACTGTTTCAACATGACAGCGCCCCTGTGCACAGAGCTAGGTCCATAAAGAAATGGCTTTCCAAGTTTGGTATTGAGGAACCAGCTCAGCATCCATAGGAATTACATACATATAACCCTGATCTTTACCTATCCTTAGCCATACATACAGTTGCCATATGCAGATATTGAATTTTTAAAAACATTGCCATTGCGTGTAATCCAGGGTTTTGCAGAATTGTCCAATACTGGGTTGGGAAGAACTTGACTGGCCTGCACAGAGCCGTGACCTTAACCCAATCCTTCCTGCTACATAGTGTATATTACAGCACAATATCAATATGGTAATCTGTTTTCTACTAGCCACGTTGTTTTGCGATCTATTAATAGAAAGGAAAGCAGGCTTACTATAACAGGCAGCTCCGCTCAGCACTTAGGAGGACCGATTGTTTAATTCTGTTATATTCTCACCAATCAATGCGTTCACTTCAAAGCGATGGGAAACGCTTGCATCCAAAGTAGATTGATCAGTTCTAATACAAGTCATTAACATACAAGTTGTTAACAAGTGAGGCCTCTGTACTGTATCTAGGAATCAAGAGAGTCATCGATAAAGCCAATTTAAGACTTTTAATGTCTTAAAACCTTGAGTGCACACTCCTCCACTCCAGAACGGGATCAACCACTGTTAAACTGTTTTCTTTCATTTGTTCTCTGCCTGTGTTTTTCTGTCTATCTCTCTCTGTCCTTCGTTCACTCACTCAACCATAGCCACTTAGCTTGAAGCCTGTACTATGGCATGAGACCACTGGTATACTTTA
This sequence comes from Oplegnathus fasciatus, assembly GCA_003416845.1. Taxonomy (NCBI): domain Eukaryota; kingdom Metazoa; phylum Chordata; class Actinopteri; order Centrarchiformes; family Oplegnathidae; genus Oplegnathus; species Oplegnathus fasciatus. The sequence goes on along the minus strand of NTHP01000314.1, from coordinate 429,231 downwards.
CTGATGATAAATTTATAAGCCAAACTGAGGGGAAAGTATTAAACAACCTTGTGAATAGCCGGGGTTCACTTTAACCGAGGCGGCGTATCCTTTTCATCAACAAAAATAACTCTTCAAAGGCAGTAAAAGCATGCTTAGAAAGTAAAAGGCCATTTTAGCAGACGAGGCCAATGTTGGGAGGGGTGAAAACAGAGACAATCCAGCCTCTGATAGCCCACAACTCCACCCCCCCTCCCCACTCCTCCCTTGCCTCCCTACTATCCCCAACCCCTGGCCACATCACTACCAACACAGCACACATCCCACCCCTTAAAAAAGTTAAATCAAGGCTTTGAAAAACATACAGTGTCTTTAATAATTCAGGCATTGGTGGGTTTGAATAGCCTCTTTAGCGTAGAAATATACAGTCTCCTGATATAAGATCAGTCCCTCAGGGGGTTCCCCTCGACATCCTACTGCAGTGTGCCCTTTCTTAACTGCAGTATGGGCTGCTGCTTAAGATTCAACTACCTGCCTGATTATATTTGGTAGAAAAATGGAATATATACAGGATTGTACGAGGTGTACCAGCAGTTTCAAAAATATATTTTTTTAATGGGTGTACATTTAAAAAAAAAAGAAAATGCTCTTAACTTGTATAACACCCTGTGAATCCATGAATCAAGTGCAAAGTTTTGCAGTAAAGCAATTATTGCAGTTGACTAGCATCTTTACTGGGGTTGTGGACTAACACAGGATTGTAAATATTTAACTATCTTTGCACCCAATGCACATTCATATTTCATCAGGTTTCTTGCAGTTTATTCTCAAAGCAAAGTGTTGGACTGCATAATTATTTCAGTTTAGCATTTTTTTTCCAACCTATTACTTTCATAAATACAGGAATTTGAGTTATAGCTCCTCAGAGGGCTAATTTAAGAAAAGCATGCATTAATTAATACAACCTAGATGGAAAGGAAGAAATCCCTAAGTAAGTAAGTTGTTGGCAGATATCAAGGATGATTTTCGCCTTCAAAGGAAATGGGGATGGATTTGAGAGGATGCGGCGGTTTAATCAATACTGTTGACTCTTGAGGTTGGCAGGTGTGGTTGGTGTGTACCTCTCAGTAGAACCATTTCCATCATTCAGGAAGAAAACCTCAACAGGGCCAAACTGGAAATCTACTCCTAACTTTCCAAGGCCCTCAGTTGTCATTCGAAGTGTTTAATCGTAGTTAATTTCCGATTTTGCTATAAAAAATATGGCAACCCTGTTGAAATATTCATCTAGGCATTTCTTTGTCTTTACTTCAACCACCTCAGCTTACTGTACAGTACAGTATGTGACTTTAAACCTTTTGTTGTATGCTTCCATTTGTGTGTATGTCCATTCTCACATCCGATGTGTGGAATAATGAAATAAATATCGAACTGTTAAATATTTTAGTGCATTCTAGGAGTAAAGTGGAAGTGTTTTTCTGACAGACCTTGCCCCCCCACCCCACCCACCCCCTCTTTCTCTCTTCACAAATGCATTGTGTGCACTGGCCAGCCCAATCCATCACTCGGCGTCTGGCAGGAGAAAAAGCACTTTCCCAGGGTGGGTGTTTTTTAGTTCTGCCAGCGCTGCTGTTTCAGTGGGCACCCGTGAGACCTCACTGATGGACACTCTGGTCATCACTGGCAGGGAGCTTTGGGACTCTCTTCAACCTCCCATCCCATCCCTCCACCCTGCCCGCCCCTCCTCCTGTCTCCACCTCAGCCTGTTCCACTCACCTCATGTTTTCACCAGCACCTTCCTTTGTCCCAGCAGTGTTGTGCACTCCTTTTTGACAATGATGACTACTGTACCTGCTTGAATTCTCCCTTGCAAAGTGGCTTGGCCTTCAGAGACCAGCCACACTCCGTTCCAGGGCTCGGGCCTCTTGGGGTGTTGGGGGACATGAAAAGACGATTACAGCGTGAAAACTAACACCGGCAGGAGAAGATCATGGTAGGAGACGCCGATTTCGGATTATAAATGTGGTAGTTTTCATCATATATAAATTTAGTGGAGGATTATTACAATGCCATTGTGAAGGGACTCTCAATGGTGCAGCCAGGGAGACACACAGTATTTTTCACAGCAGCTCCCGTTCAGCCCCATTTTGCATCACATCCAGGCAAAGCGCAGAAGAAGAGGGTTTTGCGCATGTATGTGCTCAGAACAATTATGTAGAAATAAATCTATTCAAATTGAAGTCTGCTCCAGTTTTACTCCGACAAACTGAGATTTGATTTCCAAAATGCTCGCTTGTCTCTTCTACACAAAGAAGCCAGCGGGGAGAGGGTGCAATCGCTGGAGAGAAGTGGGCTGGAAGGCAAATCTAGGTGATGCGTATGTTCTTAGAGTGCCCCTGGGTCTTCCATGGGTAGGTAGGATCTGACAAAAGAGATCTGTACAACAAAAAAATCCTCCACTCTGCTTGAGCATGGGATATTAAGCCCAGATAAAGATTCTCTCTTAAACATACTCCCTTCTCTCTTTTCATCCCTCTTTTTTCCCCTCCCTCTGCAGTGGCAGAAGAAATTACCCATTGTACCATTAGATAAACCCAAACAGCCCTCTCCGTAAGACCTCCAGTTCCTCGTGCAGTCCCAGCTTGGCGTCCCTCGGGTGTTTGTTCAAAAGGAAAACTCTGCGGTGCCTCCGGGGGATGTTTAACTCATTGCAATGGCAAGTATTTAGAGAAAACTCAACAAGTTTGAGGCTGTCAAAGCTAGAATCCAACTGTCAGGCAGAATTATGTCTCCAAGGCATCTGATGTGAGGTAATGACCAATTGCATCATTTTGACAAACCCACCATCGATGAGAACTAGGGCAGACGGCGATTGCTTTTGCACAAGTGTTTCATTTGAATTTGAAACACTGCTGCTAAGTGCATTAAATGATGCTGATTAACTAAGATTATAGCTGCAGCAGGGATGTGATTTCTGTTTTGATACAGAGCATAAATTGAGGCAGAGCAAACAGTTTTTTTGAGTGGCTGATGAATAATTGAAAGTCAGCAGAGGGTACATCAATAAAGTGGTAATGAAGCATATTTGTGTGAAATTTCTAATTCTCAAACTCTGTCACTCTTCTAGCAGTCTATAACATCTGGCGTTATGATGAGGCTCACTGTATGTTAATTTGATTCTTATTAAATGGCACCTTTTCAAATATGTCCACAAATAATTCAAAAGAATTTTCTTTTTAAACTGAATAATAACAACATCATTAATGCGACTACTGTAACTGCTGCTACAGCTAATCCTGACTGCCCATTATCACTATCATCATTATTACTATTATTGTGATTATTATTATTATTATTATTATTATTACCACTAGCTGTTTTTTCATGTCATAGAGTTATTTTATCGTGACATGTACCTATTTTAACCTAAATAGATTATTTCCTAACCCTAATTTTTTTTACCCTAATTATCATTATATTTATTATTATTATTATATCATTAATTACCACCTGTTTTTTATCATGTCATACAACTATATTGTCATGTCATGTAGCTATTAGATCTAAAATAACCCTATACCTGACTCTAACCCTGGCTCTGGCTCAAACCTCTGGCTCGGGGTTGGGGTTAGTATAAAATTACAAAATACACTAAACACTAAATACACAAAGCACTTCAAATCCTCTGTGCTGATGTTTCAACGGCAGTCTTTCCATAACTGAGGCTTTGGTGCCCTCTATCTTTGAGTCATGGTGGCAAAAAAAACCATTACTGACCAAATGTAAACTGATCAACTGTCTCTTGGCAATTTCATTCAATTACAGTCAAATTTAGTCATTTTATATGACATATAGTCGTAAAACTATGATGGACACGAGAGTAAATAAGAGATTATTAGTATTAACAGAGACTCATGTATAACCTGATGCTGATACTGTAAGTGATGCTGAATAATTCAGTTTGAAATTTTTACAAAAGCAACACATCACTTAGATTTTTTATTTACAACAGTGTCTACAGGTCACTTTCTTTGGAATAAAGCTGTTCCTTTGTTCTGCCTTTTTCTAACACAGTTGTGGCATGTTGTGTCCACCTGGAGTACTGTTGACCTTCTGCGAGGCAGCTACCTGGTTAAAGAAGTCCATTTTCAAGGCTGTTCTTGCTCAAATCAAAACTCCATTATAGATTTTACCTCCAGGGGAACCTAGGGCTCACAAGGTCCTTGGCAATTTTACCTGAGGAAGAAGCTAAAAGGATTTGAATCTCTGAGGATGGGTGAAGAGAGGGAGGATGTGAGGACCAGAGAGAGGGTAGGATACGCACCCCAGGACCTGAGCCCCTAATCTTTCTCTGCCAAGCAGGGAGCAAAGCAGAGCAAAAATGGAGATTCAGATATGGTTCAGTGGCACTGAACCCTAAACATCAGGGCCTGCAGAAGTGGTGGAGGAGGCAGAGAAACCTTGAAAAACAAGGGGTGGAAAAGAAAAGCTGAGAGATTGTTGTGGAGGGATTGCCAGGGGAGCTAGTTTCAGCTCCCAGAAACAAGCGCTTCCAATACATTTAACATATATGAAAGCACAACAGCTCTCTCCTCACACCATCCTTAACTATTTGTACTAACAAGACAGATGGAGGCCAAAGATGCAGACAGATCACATCAGGACATCTGTCACTTCATGGCAACAGCCTCCTTAATAAGTGACAAGGCTTCCTCACCCGTGGGCACAGGGTGGGGGAGGGTGGGGTTAGTGTCTCGGAGCAGTGGCTGTGCGAAGCAGCCGTCAAAGTCATGTGGTGCCCTTTTTTTAAACAACTTGTCCCAATTACAGCCAATCACATGCGATCTGTGCCCTTGATTATCATCCTGGGCAGTAGACATCAAAGCTGCCTGCTATGGGTGCTGACACGAGGCCATGCAGTAATTGGTGGACTTCACTGAGGAGAGTTTCATCACCAAATGTTTTCAAAATACTGAATGTCTTAATTTGCAGGAGGGGGG
>NTHP01000314.1:397051-423600 GCA_003416845.1 Oplegnathus fasciatus | reverse complement strand
GGGGGGGGTTCACGTCGGGAGAGAATGATGCCCTACAGAAATAATTAAAACATAATTACAGCTCATCAGCTGTGCAAGTGCTCACAAAGTGCTGTCGCTGAAGATCTGTCGCGTTCCTCTAGGCATCAGCGGAGTAGCAGGCCACATACAGACCCTAAATTCACAGCGCAGCCATACTTACACCGAATAGATGCTTATGTCTTATTACCAGAAATACCAGGAAGAAATTAAATTGGCTACAACACCCCAAATTCAAATTAATTTCTCTTGCTGTTAAGTCGGTACTTATGAGTGCTTATTATCCTCGATAAACACCTGCATTTGTTAAAAATATGTTGTCTGCCAAGGACAAACCAGGCAGCACTCATCAAACCAGAAAGCACAGGATGCACAGCAGGTCGTTAAAGCAATAACTTGTCTCCTCGGCTGATGCGTCAAACTGCGTGCTCTGTAAAACACAGATGCACAGATTGAGGAGCCAGTCAGCCTTTTAAATTGACATCATGTTAGCTCTGTCCTCGGGCTGCAGTGTGGGTTGATGGCCATTGGTTCTATGATGACCACTTCATACAAATATGGCTGGCAGTGTGGTCCTGTAAGGAGAAAGTGCACGCTAAGTGTTTGTGACGAGTGCTAAGGCCATCGCTTGATTCCAAGGAAGTAATGAAGGCTGGACTGTAGGCGGTGTGTTTTCTTCATCTACCTGATGGCAGGCTTCTAACAACCCCGGTGTCAGGCCGGCTTAAAGTCATGCATTCTCTCGCTACTCATCCACAGTTATCACGACATGTGTTTACTCCTCCCAGCCCAGAGCGGAGGAGCCAAATGGCACAATCGTCACAATCGGGTCGGGTTTGCTGATGTATGTAATTCATAAAACAAATCAGCTGGGAGAGTGTGTTTGTTTACATTCAAGTGTGCCAGGAAGAACATAGGTTGAAAGCATGTTAGGCTAAAACAGAGTGCCCACTAGTGGTGAAATACATGCACAATCAGAGAGGGAATCATTGGTAACATTATATATAAAATATAGACTTTACACAAAAACATCAGCACGATGAAGCGACAATAAAAAGGTAAATACTATTAAATGGAATAATTACAAACTATTTAACATTTATAAGCAATATACAAACACTTAATACATTGTTTATAACACGCTCTAATGTAGTTGTAAGCAGATAAAAGAGCGGTTTTAAGCTTCGATTAATTAGTTGCACATATTTTAAGTGCTTATCGGTGGAGCTGTCAACATTTCTGACTCTGCTTATGAAACATCCATAACGGGTGTATAAACAGTTAATGAATGCTTGATAACACTATATAATGTAGCTGTAATCTTACAGTGTGTTATAAGGCATTTATGAACTGTTTGTACACACGTACAAATCATTCACAGATGGGTTTAAAACTGTTTTTAAATGTGTTCAGAACTTAATTATAAAAATATATGATTATATATAATTATGTCATATTATGTTATCAAGCATTGAACATGAATTAACACTTAAAAAGTATATCTGTTTGCAACTACATTATAGTTTTTTATAAACAATTTGCTTATTGATTATATACTGCTTATGAATGCTAAATAGAGGGGGGTAAAATAAACTGTTCTGACTTTAGCTACATATATATATATATATATATATATATATATATATATATATATATATATATATACATACATGAATACGTATATAGTGAATGTTACTGACAGAAACAACTCATTGAAAAGACAGTTTTCAACAAGAAGTACTGCCAACTTTGCAAAATACTCTGAATTCCAGTGCCCTTTGATCACCGCCTGTCATATAACCATTCATCCATCCATTATCTACACCAGCTTTCTTTGCAGGATTCCTTTGCAGGATCATGGAGGGCTGGAGCCTGTCCCAACTCACGCAGGAAGAAGAAGGAGTGAGGTACACTTTGGACATGTTGCCAGTCTATCACAGGGCTGACACATATAGGCAAACAACTGTTAACTTATCGGGATATATAGTTATACTTATATACTTACCTCTATTAGGATAATTTCGAACTGTTATCAAATGAAGTAAATGGGTTTGTATGTATCCTGATGATCATGCTGCAGGTCATACCCTGCTTTTATAAAATTACATGACTGGCTGGCCTTCAATTAACACGGATCTGTGGAATAAACTTCTAAGCCTCATATTCAACCATTTGTCAGAGTAGCCATGAGCACAGTTTGTTTGTTTAAGTCTTTTTAAAACTGTGGAGGTAGTGTATGACAATATCCTCAAATAGCTGCTTCACCTAATTAATCTCACTTACAGTCAACGTTATACAACTAGAGGAAATTGAAGGGTTAATTAATTACTAACAATTAACTGGACAGAATAATTGTCTCGTAAGCAGCTGAAAACTGTAATTTAGCTCATATCTCAAACAATGTAAACAATTCAATGTTGTTCAACACGCTTCATATCAGCAGCAACAATTATAATATGTAATAACAATTTACTTCCACCAGAGGGCAACACTATCCAAGACATTTCTTCAGTTTGACATGAAGGCTCTCTTCTGTCACACCCACAATACTATTTGTTATCTGTTTTGGACCAAATGCAATTTAAACTACATGTATATTAGGATAAATTGTGATAAAGTGTACAAACTATTGAGGCATATGATTACTGTTTTAACATTAATTAAATTAAAGTTAAAGTTAAATGTTAGTGTTCCACTTTTAACCTCCCTCAAACACAAATGAGAGGTTTGGAGAAAGAGAATTCAATGACAACCTCAGAGTGAAAATCCATTTTGTCAACAAACATCATTCATATGATAATGCAAGCAAAACTGCATGATAAATACACAAGCAATACTGTAATCATTGATTTCACTGAGAGAGGAACTCTGGAACCTCTGGAAAATATTCCTGCTGGAGTCTTTCACCAATTTGAACCCCGCTTGTAATGGAGGTTAGTGGAATAAAGAGAGAGAAATTGAAGGACAGTCTTGAAATGTTGGCCTACTGTCACTACAAAGTCAGTGGAGAACCTTAAATCTCATGTTATATACATAATAAGTTTTGGATCTTGATTTTAGCTCATGGAGAAGCCACATCAGAATCACAAATCCACACTAAACTGCATAAGAATAGAAAAATAATGGTATGAGTTAGTACCATAAATTAGTTGGAATACTTGCAGAAAATGACTTTGCATTTAGAATGGACTACATATATTGTAGGTTTGTTAAATAAAACGTGGCAGCCATCACAAAAAATGCTCATCAAGATTATAGAATCAAAGATTATTTATAGTAATTCATATTTATTTCAGTGTTCATATGCACACAGCTCTGTCTTTCTCACTCTCACACACACAGATTGTCACACATGATCAGTAAGAAAGTGAATTGAATATATTTTGTGAAATCATCCCTCACTTCGAGAAAAATGATGTCAGTTGTAAGTGTTATAACGAGCTGGGCTAAGAAGTGAAGTACAGGAGCACTGTGTCTTCTGCTTTGTGTATTTTTACAGATACTGAACAGCAAGAGACTCGTCAGTGTTTGTGACGTTGACGTAGAAACTGAGAGAAATACATCTGGCTATTACTATCTTATTATATTATTATTACTGTCCACTAACTGGAAAAAAACAATTTCTACGAATGTAGTGTGTATAAAATATTGGTCACAATGTTTACAAACCCCATTACATTTAAAGTTAAAGGCTCTAAGAGAGTTCAGCCTGCCGGGCAGACTGTGCCTGATTACACATTAAGCAGTTACTCTGTGAGTGAAAATATTGTATGACCACTGTTATTTAACAATGAATAAATTAATTAAAGAGAGTCATGTGTAACCTGATGATGATACTGTAAGCAATGCTGAATAATTCAATTAAATTAAAATTTTAAAAAGTTAATTTCATGGAGTTTCAGGTATTTCAGGAATCAAGGTGCAACTGTATAATTACAAAGAATGATTCAGAATATATTTTTTGGTACAAAAACTGTTCTATCTTTAAATAATAGCGATAATAATAGTACAATAAGTGATTCCTTTATTCATATAGCACATTTCAAAACCAGATTTACAAAGTGCTGTGCAAAGTGAAGAACAGATAAAAGACAATGAGATAATAAATACATACAAAGAACACACAAAATACATGGTAAATATACTGTTGACAAGAATAAAACATAATTAAACATGTGAGCAAAAGTACAATTACAATGGAAAACGTCATTGTGGGTTGGCTGTACATGAGAAAGGACACAATCTACTGTCTACTCCTTTGAAAAAAACAACAACAACTGTATCAAAAATAATGGCATGATTCAAGACTTTTTAAGAAGTAGAGAAAAGGATCAGGTGATAATCTTCATCATTTTGGTGTGTAACTTGAAAATGTATTACAAGTATATTCAAATTGGAATGCATAAGGTTAATAAGAATACCAGGTTATACCTACACAGTTCTTCAATTTGATTGTGCTGCAAATGTCACTGTTTGTGGTCAATACAGCAGTGGTAGAGTAAAAGAGTCATTCTTGACCTTGGAAGCAGTAGTAGCAGTAATAATCTTAACTCATGGTCCACTTACTATCATTTTCTAGAGCTTTCGACCACTTTTTGTATCTTCCTCAGCCGAGGGAGTTTGCTCAGTTGTCATTCCACGTGTATACGACCATATGGGCGAAGCTGGCAATTGGACCTTGAGTTGAGATTTTTTAAATAAACCACAGTTTTTAAAGGGTCAGTTTACCCAATTAACAGAAAAATATAGTTTCTCACTTGCCACTGTAGTATCTCACCATAGAGGTAGTTTTGGTTTTATTAGCTCAAGTTTTGAGATATCCATATCTGAGATTTCTGCCTCCATCCCAAGACAATGGAGGGGAACGGAATTTTGTTTATGGTGCTTACAGCATTGAAAATTTCAACAGCAACATGTTTTTCCAGAAGCAATGTCCCAGTCACTCCGGAAAACACTTGCTGTAAACAGGTTTCACTAAGAATATTTGTTTGATAAAATTTAGGTGTAATAAAAACTGCAAGGTTTATGGGAACACTGTTTCTGGAAAGAAATGTTGCTGTTGATTTTTTTTTTCAAATTAGTATTTTACTGCTGTGAACACTGCAGACCGAATTCTATTCACATGCATTTTATTTGGGTGGAGGCAGATCTCAAAGTACGATAAAATCAATACTACCTGCATGGCCAGATGCCATTACATTATTACATTACAAGTGAGAGGATTTTTTGTAATTTGAGTGAACTGTCCCTTTAAGTTGAGGTCAATCAAGTGTCAAGTATCTAGTCAATCTGAAGAAAACCAAATTTTAATCACAGAGATAAAAAGGGGCATTACTTCAAAATGGTACAAATTTCTGTAGATCCACTAAAGATATTTTTGCATACAAAAGGTAAAAAATATAAGCAGAGTGATTCAACTGCTACTATGCACCTACATTAACTGAAAACAAAATGAAATATGACACAAGCCATGATCATTTCCAGAGTTCATCTAAAATTTCTCCAGTGGCACCGACCTAGTATGTGCTGTGGTATTCATTTTAAAAGTTCCTAAAACACCATGAAGTGTAACAATACTGAATCCTGAACTACTGTTTCTAATGCCATGATTAAAAAAAAGACTTCTTTTCACCTAAGATGAAATGCCGGACATTTGATACCATGTAGGATGTGACTACCGTCCATCACTTAGACACTTACACCCATTTGGAAAAGAAACACTAGATTCCTGATTGATGCTCTCTTTGACCTCCATGGGGAGCGAGTCAAAGAGATGATCCTCCACCATCAGGCAGCTCCTGCGCAGGAGGCAGCACTGACCGAGCTGAGCCGGGAGACGATCCAGACAGTTTCCCTTCAGTTCCAGATGTGTCAGCTGCGAGAGTTGGCCGATTTTCTCTGGAATGGAAGAGATACAGTTGTGGCTGAGACATAAGGTCCTCAGTTTGGTGCACTTGAACAGTTGCTTGGGAACTACCTCAACTTTGTTGCCAGTAATGGCAAAATGTTGGAGGTTCTGCAGAAAGCCGACCTCCAGTGGTATTACCACTATAGAGTTATGGCTAACATCCAGGTACCTCAACTTGAGAAGGGTGAACAACGATGAGGGTAGAGACTCGAGCTTGTTGTGTGAGAGATAAAGCGACTCAAGGTTTTTAACATGGCTAATTGACAATGGAATGGTGATGATCTTATTGTGCCAAAGTTTGAGGCACGTCAGTCTCTTGAGGTGTTGAAAGCTGATGATCTCCTCGATAGTACGAATGTTGTTGGATTTTAGATCCAGCTCCTGAAGGTTGTTCAAACTGAAGATAGCGTGGGGGATTCGCTCCAGCTCACAGTTAAGAAGCTCCAGTTCGGCGAGATTCATTATTTTCTTCAAACTATTCAGCACTAAGAGCTTTGTGCCATCGTTATGGACAACCAACTTGATCAGATGCGGAGACAGATCTGTTATGTTTGTTGGGATCTTTGTGAGGTTGCTTTTGAGATGCAGAATCTTTAAGTGCCTGAGGTCTCGCAGAGACTCGAGTCCGATCATTTTGTTGTTTTCAGAGTTCAGGTTACCAACCAAGTACAGTTCCCTTAAGTTTTTCAACAAGTATACCCAGCTAGGAATCTCAGCAACATCTGTGAATTTGACATGAAGGCACCGGAGGTGATCACGAAGAAAAATGAAAGCAGTCTGTTCAACTTTGGCCGGACAGTGATAGAAGTGCAGCTCCTGGAGGTTTATCATTTGTGAGATCTTAGCTGTTATCCTGGCCTCTGGGATTAATTCTAGTTTAAGGATTTCCAAATCGGTGAGATCAAACACAGCATCTGGCACGCCGGAGAGCATAAAAAGATGGAGTTCCAACTTTTCTTGAGGATTGCGCGTCACATGCTGCCGCAACTTCTCGAAGGTCCACTCGTGGTTCAGGCTGATCTCCCGAAGTTTGTTCTCACTCACCTCGGATAGAAAAACACCAAAACGCTTTGAATACAGCTGATCATACTGATCGACCATGTGGAGGAGAAACGCAAAGTCATTCTTAACATCTGGAATGTCACTAAAGCTGCTCTCCTCTCTGACTTTTTCAAAGGAATATTCCTTAAGTGGTCGCCGAAAAAGCCAGAATAGTGTGTATATACAGATTATGCCATAAACACATATGATAGCAATATAACTAACAAGGAGTTTCTTTAACATGAACGCCATGTTGTGTGTACAATGGAACTTGGCGTATCCAGTCAAATGCTTTATTTCAGGCTCACATACATGGTCAAAATCTATAGAGGCAACAAAAGTCATCGTGTAGCACAGGATCAAAATGAATTTGACCGTTTTGATGACAGTCTGAATGGCATACAGCCTGTAAATCAAGTCACTGTCTTCCACATGGGCACGGAATTTCCGGACTTTTTCGAACAGGGCTTTTGCTTGCTCGCCATCTTTCTTGTCCAGTATGGTCATGGAGGGAACTTCGCTCACGAGCTTTTCAACAGAAAATGTGACCCCAGATTTAGTCAGCATTGGAGCAGACTGGTTTGGACTCCCCTCCTCGCTGCTTGTGGACAGATGCTTCAGGAGGGAGGAGGCACCTGCCAGTCTCTGCTTGTTCTCCTCTGAGTCCTCGCATGCAGTCTCAGACAGTGCTTTGGTGGTCCAAGGCGATTCGAAACATTTTCCCAGTATGGAAACAAAATGTTCTATTTTGGAACTTGTCTTTGGGTACTTGAACCAGAAGTTGCTACTGACCATTAATACAATAGTGTGGATTAGAGCGAGGTACGGGAAATATTTGGAATACCAAGGAAGGGCAACATGGTAGCACATCTGGTTGACAAAAACATACTGCTGAAAATCCAGCTTGGTCCTGACCCCTGTAGGCTGAGGCTGCCCAAAAGTACCTGGCTGTGTGAAGTGAATTGTAGGGGCGATGCTGTCAGGAGGCCTTTTAGCCATTAAAGGTGCAGCTTGCTCTCCGATGGCACTTTCTTTGTTCCATAAACTATCAGCTGTCTCTGGTGGCTGGGGTCCTAAGAAGCCCCCAGACCCCTCTGGAGTTTGTTCCAGAATGGGAAGACAAACCACTTGGTCCTTAGTTAACTGCATCGTTCCAGAAAATATGGCCAACATCAACATGACAATACCAAGGTAATCCATGAAGACATCCCACCATGGTTTCAGTATTCGATAAGTTGGCTGGATGTCATTCAGGGAGGCGACTTCTGTGAGGGTGAACATTCCTGCAACAGAGAATATGAATTAAAATAATGCTTGAGTTCTCTCATTACAAAAAGTACACATAATATAAGATTCTTATCCCAGTAGATCTTATGCAATTTTCTTTTTTAATGTCACTGACCTATTGAATTGTTTCCACATAACCTCTCCTAGTGTCCTTAATGGACCCAGGAAAGGAAGGTTTGTGTATGTTATGGCCACCTTGCTTTTCACACAGGCTTTGGCACAGGTGGGTATAAGTTACGTTTCTGCAGTAAAGCAAAGGCTTTTGAGTAAGGTTGAATTTCTGCTATCTTTGTTTTCGCAATTTTATTTTCAACTAAGTTTTTTCGCTGTAACCAGCAGCTTGTACAAAGTATTTTTGCAGAATGTGAATTCATGAAAGTAATTGTGTGTTATTGCAAGACAGAGCTTTTACCTTAGCTTAGCCCCCTAACAGTAATTAGACAGTCGTACAGCTACTGCGGCCCTCACAGAGGGCAAAACTAATGGTGTGTTGTGGCAGTTCTTCCTAACTTCAAATCTAAAATGTCTGTTTTCCACCAGGAATTTGCCCTTGGATGGGTGACAAACTGGTAAACATCATAAAACTCTGGCAATTTCCATATTACCTGAGTTAACACAGTTGTGACTTTTTCACTTCGATATATGATGGACAACGGCAAAAAATGTACCAGTTGAATGATAAATACATCCATATAATCTCAAGCTTTCTGTCACAATACTACAGTACTACAATACATATCCAGGCTGCTAACACAACAGAGTTTATGTCTGGTCATAATCCTGTTTACACCCTGCGTTGACTTGTTCATTGGCCCAGTTCATGTGAGATACTGAGTGAATAGAAACCAGAAACCAGAAAGAGAAGTGCACAGGGCCCTGTAATCCAATGCAATCCAGTCTTGTAATAAACCATGCCTCTGGAGACACTCAAAACTTTTAAGTGACCCTGTGACAGAGAGGTGTTGATTACTGTTCGCTGTGGTGTTATATTGGGTCACTTTAAACTCTCATATGTTTCTAGTATTTGATTTCTACTCCAATTTTAAACATGGACAAAATATTAGAAACAGCCCTTAAAACGATGCATTTCAAACACAACACAAAGACAAAGTACAGTCTCAAAATGTACATCCACAGAACAACTGAAGTAGGAGTCTCAACAAAAACAGAACATTTTTAGTAAGATACAATTTATTGTGGATTTACTGTATTTCATTGTAAAGGTGTTTCTATGTTTCTGGTCACTTGTATGGGGAGGAATTATAGGAATATTAGGAATTATTAATCATTATATAATTATATTTATTATTAATTATATATATTATAATTGTGCACAATATAGTTCAGTGCACAATAAATTGGGATACTGAGGACTGGAAGGATACACTGGCTGTGTCCTCTAATTTTAGGCCAGGCCACATTTCCCAGTCACATTTGGAGGAGGCTCGGAGAGAACAGCCTTGTCAGATTGTTATGGATTTAGAGAGGACACTGCCCTTGAACTGGGACACAGCACGCAAGTCGTCTGCAGAGACAGTGCATGCCATGTGCAACACGCATCCAGCAAACCTAAATGTAGCCCTGAATTATTCATAGTACTACACCCTTTCCATTGCATTTCTTTGCAGTATGCTTCTCTGTGCATTGGAACTAACTACAGCCTTGCCCCATATGAGCCTCCATCCACAGTTTACCATCATGTGCTCTGCCAGACCTCACTACCACCACACACATACCCACTATCATACTTGGCTATATGAACATGGTATGTCATGTGCATGTGTACATATAAGCTACATCAAAGGGTTTATTTATAAGGGATTCTTTTAAAAACACATTAAATAATGAGAAGAATTAAACTGTGCCACGAAGGCGACTACATTCTGTTGTGTGTGTTGAAAGCATGAAGGTCACTATTTTCAACGAGGCTGCAGAGCAGGCTGAGACCGGCTACAGCAGCCAGACGCATCCATGGACACAAAACAAGAGGTGGACCTGATGTCCGTGAAGCCTTTAAACGCAGCACTAAAATCTGGGTCCCCTTAATCAAAATCACGACTCGTTCAGACTACATTTGTGCACTAAATTCACTGCTGGTCCATTACCCAACCCCGCTATTTGTTACACTACGCTATAAAGCGCTGTTGGGGCAGAGCACGACAGTCCTACTTGAAGACCTATAATAACCTAGATGAGGAGCAGCGCTCAAACGCGCAGATACGCACCTTCAGGAGGTCTGATCCAGTTATGTCGATGCCAGCAGTACCGAACAACGCCTCCTTTTATAAGCCATGTTTCGCTGCGGTGACGAAGCCGTCCATTCTTCGCATCAGTTCAACCGTGGGCCTGCTGGCCGGGCTGTAAGCAGCTTAGCTGACTACCCCCCACTCCGCTTCAGATGGTCGGGTCCTCTGCCTCTGACTGGCGATACAGCCGGCACGGCAGCACCAGCTGCTGCAAGTGCGTTTCGGTTTGATGTTATTCACACACTCGCCGATGTTGATCCTCAGTACGTTTCACCGTGACCAGCGATAGGCGACAGTTCTTTTGTGCTGTGCAGGATAAATCTCGCCTAATGTTGCACAGGTGTTGTTTTTCCACATCAGGAGCTGATGATGCACAGCACACAGCGCTTTGGAAAGCTTGCACGGATTGACAGCAGAGCGGGAGATGACCCACTGAAGTTAGGGACCGTCGTAAAAGAGCAAAGGATGTAATTTAAAGTTATATCCCAGCTTTGTTTTGTTATTCCAAAGCACTGCATGAAGCATTTCAGTAGAAGAGCACTCAAGATATTCTTATGGTAGATCCATATTTTACATTTAGGAGTAAAAAGAAGGCCTGTTTGTCATCAGAGACTTCTAATTAACTTCATTTTCCTCATGTGGGTCCCATTCTTTGCAAAATGTCAAATCTTTAGGTGAAACACATGTAATATGACCCAATTTACTGTTTCTGCTGTTTTCTTCAATAGCTTTGTCCTTTTTTTTGGGTCATAGATATTTCAAACCACCTTTGTTGTTCTTGGTATTTGGCTAACACTGGTGGGTCACAGTGGTGTGGATCAATATGCATTGTCCCTGTAAAAAATAAAATACATAAATAAAATTAAAAAAATAATACATTTAACATATTTAGCAGAACCCAACTTCCCTTGTAAATTCAGTTATTTGTATATTAGTATACTGTATGTTCCTATGTAGTTAGCATTATTTTAATTACACTTTTCTTCCTTGTACACATGCACTTGGTGAATAAAAATTCTGATTATTTAATCTCGGACTGATCCTATTGCAGCCACAATCTCTTAAATTTTGGAGGGAACATGATGCAGTGTGTTTTTATTTGTTTTTCCCAAAAGAACTTTCAAAATTTTTGTTACACACACTTCAGACCAACTTTATTTTTTCCATCGGTGCCTCATGTGTGCATAATAATAGACTAATCTTCTTTCCCTTATTAATCCTCACCAGCCAGCAGATGATATCTTATCCCACAACACAATTGAGAATATGCAATGTGTAGTTACACCTTTCAGATATCAAGTAACTGTTGCTTTCACCTCCTGTCACTTTTCTGATCAAACAAACAGTATTTTTTTTTGTCAAAATCTGTTTTGTTTTAAAATTGTGGATTATTGTGCTGTTAGAACTTTAAGAAATGCCAACCTAAGAAATGACATTTACAAATGAATCAGTTTTTATTGGTCAACAACATAAAAATACTGTTTATAAAAATACATTTTTGTAATAGGCTGCATACCTCTTGTGCACATTTCAAGAGCCAAAGAAAAACACCAGTATCACATTGTCCTTTAAGTTTAATGCACTTCAAAATGTCATCTTTCTATAATACAGAATTGTTTAGCCAAGGTATTACATGTACTTATGTATGATATATCATTTGTTTTTTGCATTTTCCCTGCTGCAGCCCATGTGAACTAACAGTCTCTTGAAGAAATACAGCATACTTAAGGCTACTGGCCTAAACTTAAGTGAGGTCTTCAGTTTAGATTTACATTCAGTAATCAAATTATTTCATGTAGCAGTGACAGGATATGTGCTTTAAAGATAGTTTGACATTTTGGAAAGTAGGCTTATTTGCTTTCTTTGATCGATATCACTCTCGTGTCGGTACACAAAATATGAAGCTACAGCCAGCAGACAGTTAGCTTAGCATAAAGACTGAAAGCAGGGGGAAACAGCTAGCCTGGCTCATTAAAAAAATCTGACTACCAGCACCTAAAGCTCACTGATTAAGAGACTCCAGGAACTGCACCAGGCTAAAAAATACGTGTCATTTTTACATTTTGTTTTTTGTACAGATTAAACAAACGTGTCAATTAGCTTCAGAGGTGCTGGCTAAGCTAATTGTCTGCTGGCTGTAGCTTCATGTTTAAGGTACAGATATGAGATTGATATCAATCTTCTCATCTAACGCTCAGCAAGAAATCAAAACGACGTATTTCCCGAAATGCCGAACTATTCCTTTAAGAAGGATTGGCGGCCGGATAATATGTCAAAAGTTAATAACAACAGAACAAGCAGCCCTGTTGCAGCCACACTCTATGAGGCAATATATGAATACATAATTTCGCCCTCCGTCAAGGAAACTGGAAAAATAGCTTTTAACTTTCTTAACAGTAGTGTAATACTTAAGTATGGTAATGTGTTCATACAAAACAAATGCTCTGAATTGGTAGACAAAACAAACAGCAGGCACTGTGGCTACAGTAAGGCATCTCACTCGGCCTTCATTTGGTCCCTGACATCTGAAGGCAGAGTTTCAAACAGTGTCTCTTCCACTATAAGGCCACCGCGCTTCAAAGCACGACAGCAACCCAGCTCTTGGGGCAGAAGCTCAAAGTGGTTGCCTTTGAGCTCAAAGTACGTCAGTAGTGCTAGGTAGGAAATTTTTGGCGAGAGTATGGACAGCGAGTTTTTGCCGAGCTTTAGTGTTTTGAGCTTTTTGCAAAAGAAGAGCTCATCTGGTAGATTTTCGATTTTGTTACAGGTGACCGAGAAATACTGTAGACTCTGAAGGACTCCAATTTCTGGAGGGATGAATCGGATGTCATTGTTGGACAGGTCCAGGTAGCGCAGCTTGTTGCACAAGAACAGGTGTGAAGGCAATATCTCGATCTTGTTGTGGCTGAAGTAGAGGCGCTCTAGGCTGCCAAGCTTCTTGATATGCTCTGGGATATACATGATACCATTGTACCAAAGTTTGAGGCAAATGAGCTTTCGAAGATGTTGGAAGCTGATAATCTCCTCTATTGAGCGAAGGTTATTTTCTTTCAGATCAAGCTCTTGCAGATTCGTCAGGCTGAAGATTGCATGTGGGATGCGTTCCAGATCACAACGCACTAGCTCCAGCTCAATCAGGTTGGACATCTTTTTCAGGTTGTTGAGCATTACTAGCTTAGTGCCATCATTGTGTAAGTACAGCCGCTGCAGATGGCTGGAAACATCCACTATAGACTGGGGTATCTTGGTCAAATTACTCTTAAGGGAGAGAGTTTTCAAACACTTCAGCTCCCGCAGCGACTCAAGAACTATATTTTTGGAGGCATCAGGGCTTAGAGATCCAGAGAGAAAGAGCTCCTCTAAGTTGCGCAGGCCGTACATCCAGTTCGGAAGTTCCCTGTTATCATCAAACTTCACACGAAGCACTTTCAGGTTCTCTTTGAGGAAGGAGGTAGCTGTTGTGTGCGACTTTAAAGAGCATTGGTAAAGAGACAGCTCCTGAAGGTCTTCCAGCTGAGAGATTGAGGCAGGGATGGTGACATTGTTGATGATCTCTAGCTTGAGTGACTGCAGCTCCGTCAACTCAAAGACAGTGTCAGGTAACCCAGAGAGCATGAACAGCTGAAGCTCAAGTCTGTTGTTGCCGTTAGTCTGGAGTCTCTGACGCAGTTTCTCCGCGGTCCACTCGTGGTTGAGGTTGAGCTGTTTCAGTTTGTTCTCACTGACCTCGGAAAGAAAAACTGCAAATCGCTTCGAATACAGTGGGTCATACTGATCAATCATGTGTAGCATGAAAGCAAAGTCGTTCTTGACGTCTGGGATGTCATTGATGCCTGTTTCCTGTCGCACATACTCAAAGGAGTATTCTTTCAGTGAGCGGTAAAACAGCCAGTAAGAGGTGTAAAGGCTGGTTAATCCATAGACAGCCACTAAACACAGGTAACAGTAAGAAAGCTTAGAAAACAGATGAGCCATAGTGTGATTACATTCAAAGTCGTTATAGCCTGTCATGTCCTGGATCTCAACTTCGCAACGTACTCTGTTCCGCACTTGATTCACTAGGGAACTATTATAGGCAATGATCAGGAGGAATTTAAACACCTTGAACACTGTCTGGCGAACATACATAAGATAGAGGATGTCTCCTTCCTCAACGTGCAAACGGAACTTCTTCACCTTTTCAAAAAGAGCTTTCGCTTGTTCACCCTCTTTTTTATCAAGAACACTTGCTGATGGTTTGTCAACTACGATCTTTTCCGGGATAGACCGAAGGGACTGTGTTTTCTCCAGACTTCCTTCTCCGGGAGACACAGCGATGTTGGACCTAGAAGTGGCGCTCTTTTTATGGTCCTTTTCTTCAGGATTTTCTCCAGACACTTCTGACAAAGCTCGTGTGGTCCAGGGAGAGTCGAAGCACTTGCCAAGCATGGAGATAAAATGCTCTATTTTAGAGCTTGAGCCAGGGAACTTGAACCAGAAGTTGCTACACACCATAAAAATTAGAGTGTGTATAAGAACCAAATAAGGAAAGTACTTGGCATACCAATGCAGAGCCTTCTCGTAACACATCTGATTGATGAAACTGTACTGCTGAAGATCCAGATCGGTTTTCAGGCCTGTCATTTCTCTTGGCACAGCTGAAATATTGGATTGCAGGTGTAACAGTGACTTCACTTCCACTTCACTTGTGTTCTCCGAAGGCGATGATATTCTCTGAGGAAGGCATATGATTTTATCTTGCATTACCTAAAACGAAATGTAACAAAAAAAACAAAGATTAGTAAAGTTACATTCAAAGTAACAACAAAGAGACATTCAGAGACTTGGAGACAACAATCAGTGTGTTTACATGCACTTAAATAACTGGGTTACAGTCAGCTTTCTCTAGTAAGCTGAATTTGTACACGTCAAGTAAACAACAAACCCGATTTCTGTTATCAAGGTAATTTCTTGGCCATGTGTATGTAAAACCAGGTTTCTAATCGGCTTTCTACTTCTACGCATGAGCTTGACAAAGTCTCCAGACAGGGACAGTATCACTGTGACAGCAGAGGAGTGGGATGAAAGGAGAGATCAGCACACATATCACATTTATAATAATTCTGTCCAAAGTTTGACTTAAACTGATACAAAGTAGCCGCTAGAAGCATTTGACTATTAAATTCGGACACATTTGTAAGGAGACGCTGTGCTCTCACTACAGAGCCTGTTCTCTCACTGTGCCATCAGCCGCAACACATACACCCACACACATACAAAAAAATAAAAATAAGGAAGCAAAGTATCGCATTGCCACAACATGTAAAATAAGTAAGTAATGCTTCCCAGATAAGATCGGGAGTGGGAGAAAAATCTGTTTACTGACCTAAGTCGAGAAAGTATTGTGTGATTTGGTAACACCACTCAAAATGAAAAGAACGGCCTCCAGACAGTCATAAAAACTGCACATAGCATCATTGGCGCACGTCTCCCCTGCATTAGAGTCTCTGTACACCAGCCAAAGTACGGGCCATCCTCAGAGACCCCCTTCATCCTGGACACACTCTTTTCATCTGAGAAAGATTCTCCAAGCCCGCAGCCCATCTGAACTCACTGTACTTTACCCCACCCCCCGATACACAGTACATACTGGAAAGAACTACCTCAAATTACCTAAAGCACTCGTGTGCTTTATAATGACTTCTTTACATACTGATGCATAACATTGGCATACTAGCATGACCGTTAATGGCCCATGTTCAGTCAGTGTGCAATGAGCCTGCTGGTGAAACCTGTACAAGCTAGAACACCTGCATATACCACAGGCACTGTATGTATTCTATATTAAGGTACTTTCTTACTCTATTTTTACTTATTTCTTTGTACTTTTTATTATTCTTAGCTATTTTTTTTACTCAGTGTGTGGTCCACATGTGTTCTCTGTGTTTCTTCTTCTTTTTAACTACTCATCACCCCCCACACCTTCTTTGTTTCTTGTTTTTTGACTGAGAGAACCATGCAAGAATAGCAGTGTGCTTGAACTTAAATAAGTATGTATACAAGGATTTATAGTATACATTTATAGTGACCAGGTTATTACAGTGCATATAAACCATGTTCTGATTGCCTGTGTAACCTGATTGAACACTGGCCAAAAATGGCATCAGTAAACAACACATGCCTTTAGTGTTTACTTATAATGTAAATAACGAAAAACAGCTGCTTCACTCTGCAATCCTAATAACAGGAAATGGGCACTTTAATTCAATGGTGGCAGGCCTGAATGGGAGACATTTTGTGCACTCTCTTTAGCTACGTGACACTCAGCTCAGCAGAAACTATTACAGTTTATAAATGTAAACAAACTACATTTGTGAAGAGGGAATACAAAATGACTTATTACAGTAGTAAGGACAATGCAGTTGTGCTGCAGCACATCACAGATTAAAAATGCAAAGTCAGGTCTGCTGAGGTCTCTGAAGAGCTGATCTGCAGAATTTTACAAACTCAGTCTCTCCCTGTATTTCCGCTCCTAACTCTAAATGCAGGGCTTATTGTGCGACGCAATCAGGTAATTCCACAAAATGGCATGTTGATAATGCTCTGACTTCTAAAGTAAACTTGGCTACATAATTAAGTATCCACTCAGTTTACTAACCATTAGATCATGTCCAAACACTGTGATAGTGAGTGTGGGAAACAATAGCTGCTCCCCCCTGATAAATATCCTGTTAACAGTTTTTCTAAAATGTTTTGGTATAATTTCCAAGATTTACACTACAGCGTATTGCAGGAGCCAAACTGTGTTCCTATTCTACACAGAGAGAGAAGTTAAGCGCCCGGCCACAAGAGTTTGGAATCTTGTGTTTACCAAGAGGGGCTGGGCGGGTAAATGTTTCCACTGGTATAACTCCTGATGGGCTGAATGCTTCCTTTGCTGCACGCAGTCCAGGCTGAAAAAGCAGGGAAATACTGGTTCTGAGCTGCTGCCAATGCAGGAGCCAGAGCTGTTACATCAGAGAGCCTATAGGCTTGCTCTAGTAAATTTAATTACTCTAGACTGAATGGAAAAAATAGTAGGACAGCTCCTTTTAGCTCACAAACATGTTGCAGTTCAAACTCAAGTTACATTAGGCCTATTGTGCATCAGCTACATTTCTCCTTCACTTTCAAAGAGATGGTTACAGTTGAACACCGTATGCAACGCATTAAGTTGTTGTTGACTGTTCCCTTAAGTAGAGACATTATGGTGAGGCGTTGCTACTGACCTGAAGAGTGCATCCAAAGACACCAATCATGAGCATGATTACAGACAGATAGTCGGTGAACACATCCCACCACGGCTTCAGGACTCTGAACGCTGGCTGCTGTTCAGAGAACTGCCGGAATTCCATCACAGGAATCATGATGCCTGTTAGGAAAGAATGGAAAATGATCCCACATGACTTTCGGTCCATATAATGGGAAACACGGTAATAGAGGGGTGAAACAATGACACTATTTAATTCAGAGTACAAAGGATATTCTGGGTTATAACAATTCACAACAATATCCATTTTTAGCTTTCATTCAGGTCCCCCTAAAGATGAATTGTAAGGACTTTGAATCCTCAATATTTCATCTAGCACCACCATCAGGTCAAATGTTTAATTTGTCCAATACTTCGGTTTACGCCCAAGCTGAGGCCACGTTCAGACCAACATATTTCTGGTGCTTATGACTGTCGTGACAAAAGACAACGATGATGAAAAGATGGCGAACGTTGATCGAAGACAAAAACTATTGACATTCCCATCAGCCTCAGCTGTACTTTGTGTTTAGCGCTGATGTTAGCATGATAACACACTAAACTAAGAAGGCGACCATGGTAAACATACATCAGCATGTTAACATCGTCATTACGAGCATGTCAGCATGCTGATGTTGGCATTTAGCTAATGCACCGCTGTGCCTAACTTCGAGCCTCACAGAGCTGCGAGCGTAGCTGTAGACAGTTCCGAATCCGGACTCAAAAACCCAAATAGTCCTCCTTTCCCGTCTCCAAAGGGGCTATGATCCTTGAACTTTTTCACCTTGTCCTCTTTGGCATTGGCAGTGGATGACATAGACCAGTAAATACAGAATGTTTCCTCAAACTGACGAGTCCCTCTTTAGTGGAGCTTCAGTATTATACAAATGCACATTACAAATGTAATTATTTAAAAGTCAGTGCCCACAAACGACTAAATAAATGACTCATTTTGTAGAGCTCGTGACAAGTGTTTGGATATTAACTTCATAGTCCAAGAAGCCCACATGTTTGTGAAGTGTTGTTTACACACAGCATGTTCTTCAAGCTATTAATCTCTTAAAAGAAGATTAAAAACCTGAGTTTGTTAACAGCGGGAGCATGAAAGAGAGTGGTGTATCCCTGATTCTGCTTTCTGCTCACACTCTCTGTGGTCACCTTCTGTAAAGTGCTTACTACAGCTGCAAGTATCGTATTTCCAGTATCTGTCTGGCAATAGTTTAGCTGCAGTGTCATTCAAAATTAAACGGCCTGTTCGATGAAAATTCTGTACAAGCACTGGTGATTTTTACAGTAAAACAGTGTGAAATATATTTAGCATGATTCTACCACAACCATCGAACTAATTAATGTGCTGATGGAAATTATAAAAATGCTAAAAAAATTTAAATACCATACAAATACAAACATCTGCGCAAATATAATGAATAATCTACAAGGTGCCAAACCATAATGTACAATGTGTTATCATCTGCAGCTCCACAGTGCCAAAGAGACAGGTGCTGTCAATAGCTGAATACACCTACACTCAAACTAGTTCATTATTAATGAGTTTAGCTGTAAGGTATTGTTGAATAGGTTGCTAAAAGCCTGGGGGCTTTTAGAGAGATTGTAGTTTTGATAGTTCAATTAAGTTTTTCAACACAAAATGTCTTTATTGATTCTTCCATCTCAGTGTCATAACAGCAGGAAGGATGGAAAGTAGCCATTCAGGGGATGTTTACACTAAACTGTCTACTGATGGACTCACTAGAGCTATTTTTCTCACTCAGCTCTAGTTGTGTCTATGCCGACAGATTTATGTGCCATATCCACCTCGATGGAATTTAGAGTCTAGCATTGAAAAATGTTTTTAAATCTGTAACATCTGTATCAAGAAACAATGTTCCGGTTACTCTGGATTATCCTCGCTGTGAACAGTTTTCATTGGAACTACTTTTTTATAGAAGAAATAGTCCCTATGAAAAGAGTTAACAGCGCGTTCTGCCGTGATAGAAAGTAAATTTACTCAAGTACTATACTTAAGTACAAGTTTGAGGCACTTGCACTGGACTTGTGCATTTCTATTTTGTGCAACTTTATCCTTCTACTCTACAACATTTCAGAGTGTAAAATTGATTGGGCTTTCTAGTCTGTTAAATTTATCTGACAGCTATTAGTTTAAATCAGGGGTTCTCAACCTGAATGATTTTTCTATCGACAATTTCATGACCTCTCAGCCATACTCAGGTGGTGTCCTCACACAGATCTCTTGTACTGAATGCTGAAAGGTGGTGATGACGGACTGGTTATCTTGCATACTGATGACCTACTTTAGTTCAAAATAAGTATATTTTTGTTGGGGGCGTGACAGGGAGTGATAAGAAAATTGCAGCACGGACTGCAAGGCAATTACTGTGAAAAAAAATAGCATACTGTATAATAGCCTACAGTTAAGTTATATAATACTGTTCAGTATTTGCAGAATCATATATTTCCTCTTGACTCGACACTATACAAAGTAGACAAAATTAGCTCCACCTGAACCAGCTATAACATTAAAATGCTGCTTGGTAATGCTTCTAACAATCCAACAACATAATACACAGTATTTTAACACTCTGAATGGAGCTTTTCAGCATAATACATACTTTTACTTTTGATACTTTAAGTACATTTTGATGCAGGGTTTTTTCAGAGCAGGACTTTGATTTGTAACAAGCATAACTTTACATTGTGGTATTATAACTTGTATTTAGTACAAGTAAAGAATCTGAATACCTCTTCCACCACTGGTGTTTTGTTGGATTATCCTGAGTTGCAGGGTAGTGATGCTGATCATGATTATGTCATTTTTCAACGCTGTGGGCACCACAAATAAAGTCCTTCACTGTATTAAAGGGACACTCCTGCGATTAAATGTTGCACGTCCATAAAGATGGGGAACTCACAACACACAGATTATCCAGAGAATGGTCAAAATTGAAGCAGCAGAGGTTGAGTTATTCTGACTTTTAGTACAGCTAAACTGCGTTTCCCATAATGCAACTCTATAGCATCTTTGATTCCCCACACCTCGAGCTTGTAATGCAGGCGTTCTGTTAAAATCTTTAAGTCTCAAGCCCAAACAGAGATAATGATAAGGATGACACCATCAGCAGTGCTCCTAAACTGAACCTGGTGTAAAATCGGTGGAGTGCCCCTTTCAGGTTAAGGTATACATTTCAGGCACTGATTTCTTAAAACTTGGGCTACTAAAATCAAATCTGTTCACATGGCTAGATACTAAAAGTACTAAGTGAGAAAATTAGTTTGTTTAGTTTCTGTAATTTGACTGTACGGCCCTTTAAAAGCTTTAATAATAGGGTGGATTCATGGAAAATAAAATAAATAGCACAGAGAAAAGGGGGATTAAGAAGATTTTGGGTCAGTAGCTGAAGCCTGTATTTTGTATTAGGAAAAATCCTGTCTTTCCACCAGATGAGTCAGCCATTGAGTTGAGCTGACCAGGCCATATCCTTGTCCCTTCCTGACAGGAAATTTGTCTGAATCCCAGATATCCAAAAACAGACATGTTTGGAACACACCCAGCCCCGGGCATACAGAAAGTCCTGTCTCGTTAAGGACGTGGAAAAAAACTACCCGCATTGCAGAAAAAAAAAAATCTTGGGTGTTATTAATGAGGCACACTTTTTTTGTGGACTTTGTCGTGAAACGGAAGCTGCTGGAAAAGTGCACATACAGTCAGCTGTGATTCATCCTGTGATCAGCACAAACCATCAATAAGTCATCCGGTTCGGGGCTTCAGTTCCCCGTTAAAACATTTAGGATACATTCCGGGGGTCTCTCCGCCACGACTGAGAGTTGAACGCCGCTTTAAGGCTCGTGTACGCAAACTAATGCGTATTCCCAATGACTGTTTGTATATCAGGTAAACTAACGGTAATCTCAGTGTAAACTAGTTGGTGAGACGCTCCACCGACTGCAGATGACGCTATCTAAACGTCGGACCAATATCCTCTCTATTATGTCCACATCATAACAGTGTTTGCTATTTACCTTCCTTTAGATGACAGCTGGAGTTGAGGATCTGAGGGCTCGGCGTTCATGCGATGAGGTTTCGGATCATGATGTGCGCGGTCCCCCGTCTTTTCTGTCCGCCAACCTTCCTGGATCCTCGGCCAGACCATGCAGGCATGTACTGTCAGCCACAGGGGCGTGGACTTCTGAGGAAACCCAAGCAAAGACTTCACTGTTTGTGATGTGTGTTGTTTGTGAGACAGCTGAGGGGTGGGTTGCGGGGGGAGGCCAAAACTGCTGAGATTCTCTGCTAATAATACTCACAGAAACAACAACAACAATACAAAACAACAGTATACTCTCTGCTTACTAAATATTTTATGGTTTCCCATTTACCTTTTCAACCTAGTGAATGAAAGTACCTTTTAGTTCAAGTCAGTAAAAGTTTATTTATGTCACACAGGGGTTCAAGAAGTACTCACAAGTAAAAGTACCAATACAACAATGTAAAAGTACCCCATTAAAAGTAAAAGTCCTTTACTCAAAGATGTATTATCAGTACTCGTTCTGCTCGTACTGTTGTAGGGTGGGTTCAGCAGCACTATAACAAATGTTCACTCACACAAATCGGGTTAGTAGCAAATGGTACAGCCCCTCTGAACATGCTCATGTAATGTTTTGGAGGAAATGGAGAAGTGTTTAAATGTTCTTAAACAAGACCCCCTTATTCCCTCATGTGCATTAGTGGGACACTGCTCTACAACTGCTTTTCATATATCAAATGCTAATAAATATTGTACTATACATATTACATATTAGTATTGTGGTATACATTAATATATATAGATACAGTGTATGTATACAGTATATACTGTATAAACTGTATATATACTGGTTTAACCTTTAGCAATGCATTGTAAATGCAGTGGAGTAAAAAGTAATATTTCTTTCTGAAATGTAAAGAAGTAGAAGTATAAAGTGGTGGGAAATGGAAATACTCAAGTACCATTTTGATGTAGATGTCCTCCATGTGTTTTATTTAAGTTATATTACCTTCCCCCACTGATGCCATATGAGGCTGATGTTTCCATCCGCTCAATAGTTTTATAAAAGTTTGGGAATTACAGGCTCCTTCACACTCCGCGTTCCCCATCTGTTCCCTCTGCAGGAAGGCTTGCAAGCTGTTTCGAGTGCTGTCAGTTTATACAGCTGTTTGGGACCATCAGACTATTATGAAGGATAATATGAAGGATATTAGGAAGGATAGCGCAGGTCCAGTGTATCGCATTAATAATGTAAAATGTAACTAATTGCCAAAGGGAAACTGTCTTTTACTTTCCATCTCCACAATTACACCACAGCACCTCTTTAGATGTAACTAGCAGAACTTGGAGGGCAGAGGCTGGCTGATACAATCCAGATCTCAACTCTCAATGATCTCAATGATTCAACTTTATGTCCATGTTGGAGGCTGCAGTTTGTGGTTCTGTTGAATTATATTGCATTGTACTGAGAGGTGTTTCTAATATTTTGTCCTATTTATATCAATGAGGGTTTGTTTCCATATTTCTCATACTTGAACCGATAGTAACCATTGTTTTGCCCTTAGCAACTATTGTCCCTTTCAACACGGATGAAACTTGGACATAAACTTGGACACTTGGACAATATTTTGTTCAGGGGTCTGTTGATTGCAGGTTACTGTCAAGTAACTCCAGGAAGAGGTCTGACATCCCTTTTAAACTCAGCAGATAGCAAGTTACAGTATGCTGTCATTATCTATTGTTTATGTAAGGGGCTGTACAGTGGTGAGGGGCCTGAACCTTATTGTTTCATTTTGTAAAGCCCTCCCCTGGGTTATTAATGTTTGTTTTTTTAACCCTCCTCTTGACTTGAAAGAACTGCAACACCCTCCCCACAATATGTCAAGATAACACAACAGTGTTAAATTGGTTTAACTTATATAATCATGTACCCCAGTTTAAACCTTAATATCTGAATGGAGCTTTAAATGTGCGCCACCAATTAACACGTTAATAAAACCCTGATACAGAGACAGAATTGTTGTCTTCTGCATATGGCAAAGAACACCTTTATGAATTATGGTGTATGTGAAAGTTGTATTTTTGTATGTAAGTGTTAAAGGTATAACAACGCAACATTCAAAACTCCCCGGCTCAAAGCACATGCGCTTCTGGTGGCCCCACGTGCTTAGGATCTGGGTTCATTAGTCATTCAACATGCCCTCGTTGACTTCCCCTCGGCACTTGCCCTCAGTGGAATCCCCACCATAAGTCATAAGTGTCGTTCCATTTGTCTGAAAAAGTGAACTTGGTGAGATCGACCCTCGGAGGGCTGAGGGAGCGAGTCAACAACGATGGTCACTCCAGAGGTGTATCCCCCGCTCCTCCCCCACCCACTTTCCCTCTGCTCTCCAAGTGGCCTCCGTGCGACGTATGCTGTTACGTAATACCATGGGCTGAGGGGAAGTGAATGAGGGGAAGTGGAACTACTAATGAAACACAGCCCTGGTAACTGGTCGCTGCGTTTTTACAGAGTTCTGCCCCTCACACCCTGCACACTGTTATTGGCTGGGGGATGCACACCACTGCCCAAAGGTCGATGCCCAGAAACGTCCCGAACACAGCAAAATAAGAAAATGCAGGCAGAGGGCAGCAGGGTCTCTGCAGATACAGACACCGCCACACACTTCTAGTGGGCCATAAGTGATGATTGAGAGGGATTATTTTTGTATGAGTCTATATATCTATTTTAAGGAAAATCCTACTCGTTATGCCTTTAACTATATTACAAAGAAAGGCTGAAATAAAATGTATATTAAGGTCGAGAAAAAATAAAAGACCCTCCCTTGATCTTCAAAAACGTCTGAGTACCGTATCTTCAGCCGAAAGAAAAATGATATACCCTGCCCCTTTTCTGACCCACTCTCCACCTTAATACTTTTCGCACAGTCCCTAGCAAAGCACTTCTATCAAAAAACATTACACTTTTATTAATCAAATTGGGTAAGCCATAAAATTGAAGTCAACCAAAAGGTAACTTTTTATCAATACAAACTTCATTTCAGTTATATTGGATCATCAGATTCTCTGGAAAAGCAAAAACAAACAAACAAACAAAAAAAGCATAAATACCTGAATCATAACCACAAGGCATGTCCATCATAATAACACTGAAAAGTAACATAACACCATGACTAAGCATTTCTGAAATTTAAAAAAAGCAAGACTGCATTGTTTTTGTAACAGGTTGGTTTGAGCAGCAGTGGCAGTTGCAACACTGGCAGCAACTCTCATTAGGATGTTATGAGTGACCTCAGGCTTGGGCTCTGTGCTGCCACTGAAAGCTTGATTGGCATTTCCGTAAAAGTGGTTGGTCTATCTATTACAACAGAAACAGCTGGAAACCTTCATAAAAGACAAGTGAGGAAGAGCTACTAACACAAACGTGCTCCTGATAAACACTTTCCACAAGTTAGGGAAACTTCATCAGAAATACTGCAGGCCGGCAGGTATCACACAGGCCAGACACTTTTAAACCAATCAAGAATTCAGTCACAAGACAGGTGCATACTCAGCAGGATCCAACAACTTGAAACATCAAGGCCCTGAAGGCGCTCAGATATGACGTATCCATAAGTTCCTACAGACGAATGACTGCAAACTGGATACGCATAGGCAAGAGAGAAAACTCGACATGGAAAATCCTCTCTTCAGCAGGTCAGCATGCTTTTAATAAATGAAACACAGAGTTGAGTTGACAAACTTCATTTTGCTCTCAAACATTTGGATAGCTGCTGTTTGTGCAAAAACGAGACCTCATACTTAATGACATAAACATCTGCTAACTCACAAGCCCGAGGAAAAATGTGCATTGGTGTCTGTAGCCTCATGTGATCAGCTATTTTGTTATTTTTTCTGGAGATATAGGCACTAAAATTGTACTCAATACAAAATAAACATACCCAAGCTGCAAAAAATTGCCTGTGCATTATGGAGTTAATTAATTCTATAAATGGAGAAATGCAGAGTAGCTTTTTTTCTCCAACATGTTCGGTTATAAACTTGCTGTCATTTCATTTTCAAAATGCCAGCATGGTAGCTGCAGCACATAGCTCAATCACTTCATCATGCTGTCAGCCTTGGCACTGTCCTGTCAACAATGCATTCAGGGCTGTTTGGCTGGATGTAGGCGGTGGGTCTGTTTGGCTGGGTTTGACATTATAATTGGATTAGTGGTCCCATAGTAATTACAAGAATAGGGCGGGAAACTGGCCTTGCTCGATAAAAACACAAAAAACTCAGTAAGTAATCAGAAAGATTAAAAGATCTAATTCATGATTTGTAAAACCACAGAGCTTTGTCGAAGGTGCCTGAAGCGAACATCACTTCACAGATGGCCCATCCAGCTCGGGACAATGCTGCCGTCACGGTTGCCACACAGAAAGTCCTTGATTAAGTCCCGGTATGTGACTGTTGAGTTGTTTTACGTAATGAGAGGAAACACATTCAGTCTTTTAGAAAATCTCAGATCTAACTGAAGTGGCTGTTGACTTTGTCTAAACAACGAAAAAGACGACAACTATTCTAAAGGTGGCAGAATACACTGAAAAGAATAAAATGTGTGTCAGATAGGCATGTATTATTTAAACTGATTATCACCATCATAAACAAATGTTAAGCAAATGTTGAGAAGGAAACACACACAGCAATACAAGCTAATGCCAAAGACTAACATGAGAAACACTTAATGCAACCCTGCT
>NTHP01000314.1:354994-376304 GCA_003416845.1 Oplegnathus fasciatus | reverse complement strand
CCCCCTTTTCTCTGTTGCGTCATTTTTCCTGTGCTGCTATTTAATTTACCAAGCAATAACTGTCTCTTGCAACCAAAGTTGATTCAGACTTGGAATATGAATTTAATCAAGTTAATTGACTAGTAAATGCAAATGTTATTAGGAGGCAAATATGCAGTATAAATCTAGATGATGCCTGGTTTTTGTATTTTGTAAACATCAAAAGATGACGATGAAAGTTGTTATCTAAATGATCAGCGAGATGGAAAATGTGTATAAAGAGAAACTGTTAATTAGAAATCCTGAATATAAAATAGGTCTCTCATTGTGTAATGTTTTCATTTAATACAGTTCCTTCATTCTGATTAATTAAAAATGGCAGTGTACTCAGATAGCAAATAATTAGCTGAGAACGATTAGAAACATTTAGGAATGTTACGTAAAAATGATATCATACACAATATATCAGCTGCTTTTTCATGTCATGGAACTTTCTTAAGTCTTTATCAACATTTCCTTCTGCCTGAGCCTTTTTTTGGGGGGTGAGGAGTGAAATTATGGGTTTGTAAGTGCTGAGGCATGGAGACGGTGCACTAGGGGTTAATGACAATACAAATGATTGCACTCATTCAGGCTTTCCGGGGATGATCCAGCTAGCCAGTGCCTGCAGCAGCTGTGTAGAAGGGTTCGTATGGTGCCCCTCGAGCTGAGCAAAACAGGGCATGTTGTCCACGGCAGCAATCCCTGCTGTTGTTAATCACCTGCCTTCCCCCCCAATCTCACCCCCCTTTCTCTGGTTCTTTCTCTCTCTCTTTCCTCTGCACTGATTTGCAAGTGCAGATTAATCAGAGCATGGGGGCCTTGATGAAATTTTGCTGTTATTGTTCCCAATTTTAGCAACATCTTTTATTGTCTTCATCATTCATTTACAGGAGGGAGATGGGGGGGACTGTGTCAATTATGCAAATGATGTTGCACACTTTTGCAGATTACTTCATTCGGTTGCCATTGTTTGGGAGAATTTAATTATTAAATATTATTATGCTCATGTTTCCTTCAATTTTCCGAAGCTTTGTTTCAATTTGATCTCTCCTCCAGCTGCTCATCCCTCTGCTCTGAGCCAGAATCAAAGCAGTCTGGCACGCCAAGGCCAAACAAACTCCCCTCAATTTAATGATTTTGAAGTTCGTACCTCGCTCTCATCTGTGGGCTCAAAACTATGATTGGAAAAACATTCAGTTTAATGACCAGGAATTGAATTCAAGTTTATTCAAAATTGACATTCAATTATGTAGCACCTAATGATATTTTAATCTCTTTTCTTTAATTCCCAGGAATTGGCTTTTCAAAGGCTTTGTCTGGCAGCAACACAGACGGCCTGAATAAAGAATACAGATTGGTATTAGATCCTAGTGATGATAGGGAAATTAAAGCTTTTATACTTCGCACATTCAGAGAAAAGCAGTGTTCCCTTATTAGACATTTCAATCCCCGTTTCTTGAAGCCATCGCTGCCATCTTTCCTCTGACATGATAAGTTGGAAATTTAAATACTGCAATGCATTTTAGAAAGAATTAATCAATTACTACAAAGTCTTATTTGATACTTTATTATTAAGTTGTGGGAAATCTGTCAGGTGTAGATGGGCTGACTATGATTTGATCGTACTGATTGATCCCATAAATTTTATAATTTGCCATATTAAAGCTTTTTAAAATTTGTATTAAAAATAAAGATTATTGCAAACTGGGATTAGAAACAAGACTAGGAATCAGAAACCTCCTCTTATGGCTGCTCCTTTCATGCTGCATGGCCGAAGTGGTTTGAACTGACCAACACTGCCATCCTCAGAGCCATGTGCACTAGATTAGGAGAGTGACAGAAAAATAATCTGCTACTATTTTGATAATTGAATATTCGAATAATAATTGTTTTATGTGATAGTAAATTGATTATCTTTCGGTTTTGGAGTGTTGGTCAGACAATACAAGTCATTTAAAGTCATGTTGGCCTTTAGGAAAGTGTGATGGGTATTTGTTACTATTTTTTTAAATGTTATAGACCAAACCATTATTTGATTAATTGAGAAAATACTTGGTGGATTAATGAAAATAATAATTTGTACACCCAATAGTGGAGTTAAAAATTGAAGACCAGGGCCTGTATTTGTCAAACTTAAAGCAGCTCTATGGAACTTTTCATTTTGTGTTGATTTTGGCGGTCCCTGTGGACAAAGGCGGTAGTGTTTTACCTAACACTGGGTTACATGTTGCTTCCGCTTCACTCCCCGCTGTATGGAGACTACTGTACCGGGAGGAGAGCGGGCGGCAGCTCTGGAGACGGACCTTTATTTAGCGGCTAGCAACTGGAATTCAGCCAGAGCAAACCCCAGCGCCGTTTCGTCTGATGTCGCGGAAAAATCCGATCCGGTGGCAGGCATTAAGAATAACTATTAGAAACTAATAGAAATAGCCAGTCTTTTCACTGTTGGTCTTGTTTGCTTTTGTAGGTCATATGGAGGCATCATTATTAAATTAAGACTGTTTCATAGCCAGTTAAAAACTCCATAGAGCTGGATTAAGGATGCTCTAGGAGTAGCAGTAAAAATGAAGGTTTTTCACTTTTATCTTCCCCTGAAGTCCAAAATTTCATTTTCAGTAGTTTGATAATTTGGGCCCTGAACTTGGCTATTAGTTCTTTTGCCTCTTGCAGCATCACTACTAACTTAGCCCTTTGGCTGCATGCGCTGTCTGAGAGATCGTATAGTGTTCCTGTGACACCGTTTATCTCATTCACATGGCTTCTTCACCACAGGTTACTGGTGGAATTATACACCAACTGCACCTTTGACTGCACCAATTTAAAGGCACAGGACGGGGTCACGAGACAGCCTCATGAACAGACTCGTGAAGGGGAGCGTCTGGCTCATAAGGGGTTGGGGGCTGGGCCTGAAAAACATAACCCGAGGAGCACTTTCTCGCTGATTACTCATTGACGTTTTCCTGCCTTGTGGGATACTTCTATTTCTGACAGTTGCTCCCGCAGTGGGTGTGTTCAGCGGCATGTCCGGTGCCACTCGTCATGTTGGCCATGGCTGTGGCTGGGAGGAACAGCTGTCTGTGTTAACGAGGCCATAGCCACACAGACCAGCGAGGCGGCGGTGCTCGAGCAGACCAGAGCACCACTCAGGCTCCATAAGGCCCCGGGATACGTAAACAATGACTTAATGAGAATGCGTGCCATTACTGTAATTAACACAGCTCACGTCAAGCACTGTCAGCTTTCAAGAGTTTCAGGAAGGTCTTGCATTACATTGAAAAGGCTGGCATGCAATGACCAGAGGCCCTCCATACAACATTAATAACACACCCTATACAGAGCATAAACACACTCAATAAAACGGTACATAAAAACATGACAATCCTCCATCTGTAATTAAAACACTAAGCATAAATGTCATTATCCACAATGTTTAACTGTTACGTTTTGATCTGTGATTCCATCTTAATATATTTTTATTCTTTTATTTGTTTAAGTTGGAAGCTTTTTCTATTTTGCTACAGTAAATCATCTCACTCACAGATGCAGTTTGTGTCTAAAGGCTACTTGGCCACTCACAGCATGAAATGTAATAACATGTCATTTTTCCTGGCAGATTGTATCCTGACCCAATATCCTGCTTTAATGGCAAATACATCGAATAAAAGATGCAACATAATCTGCAACATAAAATGCTTAAGATGTTAGTGCAAGTCATATGCCAAATGTCAAGCTGTGACAGGTAATGTACATCACTGCTGGGTGTAGTCAGAAGACGGTTGCAACTGTTAACCAGTAATTAAACAATGCTACCGCTATCAGTCTTGAAAGAGCATATTCACAGGTAGAGATCTTCATTAGGCTGTGGCTCAGGAGGCAGAGCGGGTCATTGACTGATTGTATTGTTGATGGGCAGGCCACTGCATTGCTTTTGTATTTGTGTGTGTGTGTGAGAATGGACGAATGAGAGTCACATTGTAGAGCACTTTGTCCGTTAAGGTATAAAAGCGCTATATAAGTGCAGTCCATTCACCATTTTAGAGATCTCCTCTCTCCAGATACAAAATGGGTTACTGAGATTAACTCTATTTTAGTGTGTTAAAATATGGAATTATGGTCACTAACAAAATGCTGCATTTCCAGACAACCTCACTGGCATTGTTGTAAACGTTCTCTGCTGCTTACAAATGATGTCTGCCCCTCATCTTAAATATGAGACCCACATTTATTTCTAGAACTGTACAAAGGTTGACCTGATGTTTTTTTTTCTTAACTAGAGGGCCTAATCGGCATTCTTGTTGAGGTGGTTGGAAATATGGCTAAAAAGATTTGTGGATAGGGTACCTCACCAGATTTACTGTAAGACCAAGACACTGTGGCATTTGTTACATGGTGTGAACCTTAGACTGTTGGGCCACCGAGACCTAGTTAGATCTATCATCTATCATCTATCTGTGCATACTGAGCATATGGATCAATTGTGCTGCACGTGTGGTTTGAGAACTTTCTACAGATGTTTTGACGCTCTTCTTTCATGTGACTCATTCCTTTGGAACTGCCCGTAAATCCAAACCGACTACAGCTGCCTTCCTCTAAAGAGGAGCATGCTCCACACTTTTCAGAGCCACCTTTCAAGCTTTTGAGGTATATTTAATAAACATGTGTAGATGTTCCTTTAAATTCACTGAAGTGCCGGATGATTGCCTCTGTTACACTAGTTTGGTTTGATGCCTCTGTTGATCTGGGATGACGTAGCTAAAATGATAACAAAAGATACTGTGTAGTGTGGATAAAGATACAGTATTTGAATGTATTCTCTAGGCCTTAGTGGCTGCTTTTGTCACTTTGTGCTGTTATCTGGGCTGGCTGTGGATGCAGCACAGTCAGTTGGAACAGTGTTTTTGCAGGGAGGCAACATTATTAACAGTTAATCATGGAGTGAAGTTGTCAGCGGGGGTGGCTGCAGTTTTCATAATGGCCTAATTTCTAGCAATCGCAGACTAATTATCTGCCTTTGCAATTGTTGTGAATTCTCTTTGTGACTATGCAGGAACTTTTAATATAGAGTTTATAGTCCAGGGATGAGTTGTTGGGTTATGTGTTTGGAAAACACCACAGGGCATAACTGCCCCATAAAGCTGTGACATAACTGCAGTATAATTAAGAAGGTAAATTCTTAATAGAAGCCTGTTAATGCTACAATCAGGCATTATGTAGTTGTGGGTGAAATTCAAATGAACACATACAGCAGTCTGACTAAATATTAATTAATAAAATCTATGCTAAAATGAAGTATGTTATAATACAAAAATATCTGACAGCTAAAAATCTGATACGGCACAGAGGGCTACAGCAGGACCATGGTGGACACTGTGCTTGCAAATATCAATGCAGCAACTTTTTACTATATTCTCAAAAACAAAGCACTCTGTTCAGCCGTCCTCTTTCTATAACTGAGTTAAAGTCAACATGATTGACAAACTACAGATCAACAGACTTGCAGGAGGTCATTATTACACCTTTTGTAATTTAGCATACTTAATAAACACTATTACCTTGTTAATGCATAATAAAAAATCGATTATGCTATGATGATGATCTATTCCTGTTTTGATTTATTTTATTTTAATTGTATTTGATCTAATTAGTGAAGCCTGGCCACTGAAGTCCAGTCCAGTGGTGATCTAATATATATATTATATGTTACTTTGAATATTTTGCAGTAAATGTCTTTTGCACATCAACTGATTCTTCTTTTAAAATGCACATCGCACATTTTAAAGGGGGAATACTTATGTCATGCTCTGCAACATCACTGGGTTCCTGTGGTGGAAGGACGTGATGCAGTATCTGAGTATTACAACCAAAATATGTTTCCCGATTCTATCTGGAGGGAGGAGTGGAGTGGGAACTGCTGTTTGGTCAAATTGTGGGGTATATGGCTTAACACATGTTGGGCATAGCCACTGTTGGCTTGGTTTGCCATCATTTTTACTTCATACAGCAGTGTAGTAAGTATCTGACAGTGTAAGAGAGGAGAAGGAGAGGCAGTAGTACATTATATCATCAGAGATGAAAGGTGAGCTATAATTACAGTAATCTGATGTGAAGTCAAAAACATGAAGCTTCTGTTATTTGTGGATGCTCTTATTTCCAATATTGTAATAGCTTACTCTAATTATAGGAGGAAATGGGGAGGAATAATCTTTATGAATCTATGTGTAAAGATGGTACAAGGACCATTTACTGTATGGACAGAAAGTTTTGGTGAAAATTGTCAATTTGTGACAGTGTTCCACGCTGGCTCTCTCTCCTGTCAGGAGGCTTTGATGAAGACATTTTTTTGTTAAAGCAGATGCATCGTTGCAGGTTTATACATCTTTATATTTTTATCATTTACAGCTGCATCATAGTGTGTTATAAACCATTTATTAAGCATTTATATACAGCTTATGAATGCTAAATATGGGGGTTAAAGTAATTGCTACTGTTCAGTTGTCATGGAAATTGATTTATCAGTCTCAGTGACAAGTGAACAAACTCCATCAGCTGAGGAAGATCATGACATGTGGATGAAAGGTCTGGAAATGTTAGTAAGTGGACTTTGAGTAAAGATTAGATATAAGTATATTTTGGCCAAATACACCACCTAAATATTTGTTTTATTCTCACATTTACAAGTATGTCTACACACTCATTAATTCACATTCACAAACACACACACACAGACACATACATATGTTTGTGAGGACCCTCATTGCCATAACCTTAATCTAGTCGTAGATCCAAATTGAACCCTAAAAACAATAAACCCTAAAACCGATCCTAAAATAGCTTCACGAAGAACTGAAGACTGAGCACAGTGTCGTCACCATCATCAAAAATGTCTTCACTCTGAAGACACACATTGATTCTTAAACACACACCTTATATACACACCACATGCAAAGCAATGAATGGAGCGCTGTGTGCATGTCAGCGATTGATGACTCAGCACTCAAAGCGCTTGTATATCCTTGTGTCTTTTTAATTAGTGTTGAATTACTGAGGCTTACACAGCCGGTGTTTGCTTTAGGTTTTGGGGGTGATTGAGCCACAGAGGGGGGCGGCCTCAATTTTACTCATTGATCTCCTTTTTGCCCAGTCCCTGTATGTCCTTTTTTCACTTCACTTTTTCCAGCAACTGAGACACGAGTTTGTGTTGTTAGCCTTTGGTCGTTCGTGCAAACGTGACATATAGTTTGTCAGATCATTTTAATATTGCTCCCACTGTATTTCACCAAATATCTGTAGCTGTTCGGATAAAGTAAAAGCACTATTCAGCATTTCTGTCACACCTGGAATCAATGTTTTGATCACTTTTTTATTGTGTTTGTAACAATGACTTAAATTTGTGAAAAGGGTGTAGATCCTATTTTGCACGATGGGACTTCAGTGGACTCGCCTGTACTGTTCACAGCGCCTTTTCTTCTTTCTCCATCTCTCATTTGCTTTATCTCTGTCTCTCTCTCCCTTTTTCCCCCCTCACATTCTTTCCTTCAGAGAAAAGAGGGCTACGCATTAATGAGTCAATGCGGAGCTGTATTATGTTTAATTAGGTAGTTTATATAATGAGGTGTTCATTTCTAATGGAGGGACATGCTGTGAGCAGCACATCTGCAAGAATAACTCAGGCAATCAGCGGCATGAGGACCCATGGAACTGCAAATGAGACTTACTTACTCAGAAATGAATTATGTCTCAGTGCCTTTCCCAAAGCCCATTAATTAAATCCACTGGCATCAAGGTCTTTTTCTTAATTTCATGTACCATTAGCATAATAAACACAATTTGAGTTAGCACAATGTGATCAGTTTAATGGATGCTATTTATTTTACTTTATTATTTAAAGCTCTGGTAATGGGGGGAGAAACATAAATATATCTCCATGGCTCCCTCTATGAAAAACTCCCATCAGGCCCTGGCGTCGACACAGATGCTCGTTTCAGTGGCCCCATACATTTGGAGAGCTGCTGCTGCCCTTCTGAGTGTGCAGAGTGGAAAGGTGGTGCATGGCTATAATTTTAGGGCAGTAGACTGTGGTTCAGTGTAAACTCGGGCCAGGTTTCACATTCATTAAAAATGGGCCTGCGGTCTTATATGTCACATTCTCCTTACTCATAATGTTTGGTGTTCCGAGGTGTACTGTATTCCTGCGTATTTTTTCTGTTAAGTGAGAAGAGAATTAGGATTTGGAGGCATTTATGCACACGGGGTATTTGAGGTGTAAGTGCAATCCGTAGCGGCAGAAATCCATGCACCTTCATTAAAACAATACAAGGACTTAATGTATGGTAGTGAATTTGTTCTGACCTTAAAGCGATACCCTAGAGGTGAGATATGATTAGCGTTATTGTTGAGGACAGGTACATCATTATCTCAATGTACCTCGACCATTGCCAAGTTCCACAGCCATGCTCCATCCTCTGACTCCAGCACAAGACATAATCTCTTCTCAGGAGCAGAAATGCACTTAATCATCTACTCAAGTTTCAGGGACTGCCCCCGAGTGCTCTCTGTCTAGTAGAACTACGACAACTGCTCGGCAGAAATCTGCAGCAATGTTTTAAGTTCCCAAATTAATTGCCTAATGGATTAGGAGGTATGGAGTGTCCTACTTTACTTGGATGGAGCAATAATTTAAATTGTGCCAGGTGAGGACAAGGAGAAGTTGTATTTCAGGAGAATGTATTTTTTTCTTCAGATAGAATACATTTTTTATTGCCCCAAATACTGTGAAGCCTCCTCCCCCACCCTCATTGGCATTCAGGGGTTCATTAGACAGTCTAGTGCCTTGAAAAGAGAATTACAAGCAATAGTTTTTTGTAACTTACATACATGGCCAGACACAGAGGTATTCAGACAGGCAGACATTAACTCTTACTCACTTTAAACTACAAAACTGTGTCACATACACACCAGATACAGCGTGACTGTGTGTTGCCAAGACAACTTCTGCAAAGATGCAAAGAAAGGAAGGTATTTTAAAAGGAGGGAAGTCTTTAAAATAGACTCTCATTTTGGACAATCTAAGTGACCAAAAGTCAGCCCCTTACTTTGGCATACCTCATCGTAATGGACATTAAAGTGGAGTGATTGAAGGAGAACGGCTCCATGTGTCAAGTGTTG
This sequence comes from Oplegnathus fasciatus, assembly GCA_003416845.1. Taxonomy (NCBI): domain Eukaryota; kingdom Metazoa; phylum Chordata; class Actinopteri; order Centrarchiformes; family Oplegnathidae; genus Oplegnathus; species Oplegnathus fasciatus. Next base: position 367,118 of record NTHP01000314.1, on the reverse strand, counting down.
AGTGAAAAACACATGACACCAAAACCCATTAGTGTCCTCTGGAGAGACAATGCCCAGAACGCTCCCTCCTCCTCCGCACTCCAGACTCAGGGTGCTGTTTCTGACAAAAGACACTCTTTCTGCTACAGATAAAAGGCCCCACGATTAGCCCAGGGGTTGAACTGTGCTCCATTCTAGTTTTACGTTTTTTGTAAAATGAGAACTTGAAATGATGTCAAAGTCTGGTGTAATGAAAGTGAGTGTTTTTTTTTTTTCTATAATAGATCACAGGAACTCAGGAAATCATCCAATTATCTTTTCACTGAAAGAAAATTTTATTGGAAATACTGATTCTCAGAGATGGTTTTTCTTGATGTTTATTGCATGAATTTAGATTGGCAGTTCTTTTAAAAGTTAATTCCACTTGGATTATCATATTGCTACTTGTAATCATTATGGACTATTTGAATCTGTCTATCTCTCTGTCTATGTTCTGTCTATTTGTCTTTCTGTGTGTGTGTGTGTTAATTTCATGAACAAAAACTGTGACGAAAAATATTCGCTGACAACCAACAAGACTAAAACTAAATAAAAAGTTACCTTTGAAAACAAAGACAATGACGAGAGATATTTGCATATGGACAAATGGTTTAATTACTGTTTTAATACAAAGTCTTATTCAGTGCATGCTTCAGCGACATCACACGTTGTATGCTCCTGACTGATTAAACCCGTCATCTTTTCTGCTTCAAAATGTACTTACTTTACCTGGACAAAAGTCAACCCTATTATTGTCTGAATGTAGTTGCTGACTGCACTACACAAGTTATAAACAGACACGTTAGAGGATGGTAGAGTTAGCATCAGATCACCAAAATGTTCAGCAGTTTGCTAGTTGAAAACCTGAAAGTATGTCAGATTCCAACATATTAATTTTTTGGCCTAATTGCCGTCATCTTCGAAGTAGTCACAGTAACTTGAGTTACTAATAATAACTAACTTTTTTGGCCCCTAATCTAGTCCTTTAATATTGGGTATCTGCTGATACTGAGCCTGATCCGATCCTTATATTTAACTAAATGTTGATTAAATTCTGACACATTGAAATAACAGCTGTAGCCTCCAGCCCACCTTATTTTTCACAAGCTACTTGATCCAAATACTGAAGGTCCTGATTCAAAACTAATAAGTTGATAAATTTAAATTATTGATACGACTCCTGAAATTGTTGGGACTACAGATACACTCAGTCCTCTCGCGGTCGTACGGTGGTGTTACAGAGTAGTGCTTCTTTTACCTCATAAACAATCTTTGGCAGAGCACACAAACCCAACAACAGCCACATTTTACTGACTCGCGGAATTAACAGGAATCAACGTTTGTCATTTTAACCGGTGAAAGCGGCGGTCAGCATCGGCTAAAAATGTGAAGCTGCCAGAGATAACGGTTAACAGATTCGTTACCGTCTAAGCTTAGCAAAATCCTTTTTTTTTTGCCAACCCAAGTGTCAGAACAGAGTCAATCACCGGTGCGACCGAATAATTTTTCACATCCTCTAATTTTCACTCGCATACGGAATCGAATGCTCGCAGTGTAGAGCTTGCAGTGCGCTGCAACACATTGCAGGCTGAGGTGGACAAAACACAGTAAAGTTCAGTAAAGAAAGCTAGCTGTCAAGCATGGTAGCTAATGGTAGAGATCAAGTTTTCATCAAGTTTGAACACAATAAAAGGTGACTCTCAATTTATGGCATTGGATCAGTGGATTATATTATATATTATAATATTTTCAATGAAATCATCAGGTTTCAAAACTGAAGTTTGAGCAACATTTCACGATCTTTTTCCTTTAACCCCAGTCACAGAGCAGTGAGGTGACAGGCTAAAGAGGCTAAACTAAACCAAGTTAGAAGATCAGATCCTGTGGAACCTTTTCTTTTTTCAAATCTTAGGACCATTAATGCATTAAAGTTTAAATATATTAAACAAATATTATTAACTTGTCAAAGGATAGTTTCAGGTGAATTATAATTTATAATTTTTGATAAAGTCAGATTGAATCTTATGATTTTAAGGTTACACAATGTTTTAAATTTTTGTTGATTAAAACCAGACTAAAACTAACATTAACCAAATAACTAAAATGTGACTAAAACGTATATACATTTTTGTCAAAAGAGAAAGACTAAGACTAAAAATCTGAACCAGGTACCAAAATAAAAACTTCTGTCTATAAATCTGTCTGTCTCTTTGTCTGTCTGCCATTCAGAATGAATCATAAACTGGGTTGACCTTTAAGGTCACTGCAAGTAAAGGCTTGTCTGGTTGAACCACTTTTCCTGGTTTTTCCATCATGTTTTTCGACACCTTCTATTAAGAGTGTTTGACACAAAAAGGGGCATATGAGGATCAATAGTTATATTACCCTGAGAGTCCTGTTGGTCATTGAGTGGCGCCATGAGCTCATAGCTAATGACTGAAGATCAATGGCCAGAAACTTGACTGTGGTTAGTTTCAGTGTTATGTTTACCATGCAGTGGCTGATGCTGCACCACTGACACACTTCACCCCAGGGAGAAAAAACTGGCTCTGGAAATACATTTGCTGATAGTGGTTATAGTTGCTTATTAAATTTTCAACTATATGACAAATCCCTGCTTGTATTAGCAAAACAAGACCGTCTACAGCTATACAAATACAATTCAAAATTCTCCAGCATTCGCTTGGCACTGTTATATTTGTCATCTGACTTGGCTGCTACCTCAAACAGATGATAAGATTTTCTTTTTGTATCAACAGAACCGCATATAAATAAATAAAAAAATTTTTAATAGTGCAACCAATGTCACATGGGTCTAATAAGTTTAATTAAATTTGAAAAAAGTAGTGATTTTGTTAATGTATGAAATCATTAAGGGACTGTTGTAAAATTATTAGATTCATTCTTCCCTTGTGAGATTTATTGTAATAAAAATGTACACTATATAGTATATATATAATAGTTACACCACAAAGATGGCTTTCATTTTGATGTTTAACTCTGTGCTTTTTGAAACAGCTGCCTGGAAGAAACGTCTCCCAACACAAGCAGCCATGCAGCTCAGGCATCTTGTTATTGATTTGAGGGACAGTCGGACATCTGATCCAGTACATATCAGGCTATAACATCATCTGATCTAATTCATACATATTTTCATTATGTGGAGTCTGGAGGTTCACCGAGCTGCTGCCTGTGCTCGATTCAGTCATTCTGTGGCTTTGATAACCGTCAGCTTTTTATTCAGTATGGAATTTTGTTTGCCGTAAATATATTATTTTGTGATATGGGGGGTGATTTGTTTTTCTAAGTTAAGGGGAGAGTTAAAAAAGAAAAACCACTGGGAAGGTCTCGCTTTTTACAAAATGATATATAAGATTTAATCCCCGCCTTCCTACCCCAATAATTTTTGTACAGTCCCTAACAGTGAATAGAAAAGCTGAAAAGTTGGTGGAAACTTTAACAAATACAATGCAGCTTCTCTTTTAACTGCTCTCTTACAGTCAATGATGTCTCCCACTGAAGAAAAATTGAAAGTGACTCCCAGTGCCACCATGAGCCGCTGTGGTTTCAGGCTCAGAGCCCACATTCAGACAGGGGCTCATCCAGTCCATTTTTTCAAATATAGACTTATTATTACCTTCCCACAATAAATTGCTCTAGAGGGCTGGGGAAATGCTGCTCTCCGTTTCTGTAACAGTGGCATCTCAGATATCATTAGGAAAGTACTATGCAGGGGGACAGCAGATCAATGGATTCCACCACAGAAGCATTAGTACACTCTGTGTATGATCAGTTTACTGAACAACAACACCGCCTCTGCGTCTCTTACTGGAAACAATTGATGCATTGTTGCAGTGAAATTAATCCCCTGAATTCATAACCCCAATCAGATATTCAATTGGCACTACACAAAATAATTGTGTGGATGCCTACAAATGAGAAACAAATTCTGCACTGAGGCAGAGGCAAGACAAAAGCAACACTGCCCATTCAATATCACATGCTGCTTTGTCATCTCAATAAAACAGTCTGAGCATTTGACTTTGATTTGATTTAATCTTACATTCATTTTATGTTCTTCCTAATCCAAAAGAACCAATTCAAATCCGCAGAGAAATACATTAAGGATTTCAGTAACGCAGTTATGTTTTTAGAAAATAGACATGTCAGTGTATGTCAGGTTGCGAATGTGTCTGGATCATCAACATTTCGTGGAGAAATATTGAATTCTCTGCAATCCAAACATGATCGACATGTTGGGCCTCAACAATCCTCAGATGAAAATACTCTGCACTCAAAATCGACATACTGAAATTCAAGCCTAATATAATCCAGTGGGCATATATCCATCACTTAAATAACAGACATCTATATAGAAAAGTTTTAACAGTGGACTTTGGTCCAGATGCATTTAAATACTAGAATATAAAGATAATTCAACAGTACCGGTCTGTAAAGCCAGGTGGGGTTTATACTAGCAGACTGATATTTGTGGTGGATACCAATATCACTATTTAAGGAAAATCAGATAAAGATATATCGGCCAGTATTCATTAAAAAAATGTTTGAATGATCCCTTAAATTTCTTGTTAAAAAGACATTCAAAAGTTGAAAAATAAACATGTCAATGGCAACACTGTTTCTAAGCTACATGAAACGTAACTGTGGCATTTCTGTACTGCAATGTGTTGTTATTAGTTGGCTGCCATATACGCTGATAGGCTGCAAACAACTGGAGCCGCTTGCGCAATGCTTGTACTATCAAACGAAAACAATAATTCCACTACCCATTTCATGCTGTTTAAAGATATAATCTCAGAGATTTTCATTTAAACAAATTTCTGTTAAGTCACTATCTATCACTGAATGAGCTAACACGATGGTGATTGAGCCTATGGCTCACTGATGAAAGCCTGCAGCATTTGCAGTATCATGACCCGGGTGTTGGTAGCGTCTTTCCCGGAAAAAAATCACAAGCGGCGCAGAGTTAGGCTTTTAACGCAACGGACTTGCTCTTCAACTCACCTGTGTGTGAAGCGGCGTGCTGTTTTTTTCGGGTCTCTGCTAGCGTTGTGAGTAAACGGTTACTGTGACCGAACAAACAAAGAAAAGATTGATGACTACCGACGATGAAACTTGAAACTGAAGTGAGGTCCAAAAACACACCTGCAATTACTGCTTATGCCATAGGTGCCGTGAAAGACAACGAAATAAAAATCTTCGAGATTACAACTTTAAGGAAAGAGTAATATTTATCTAAATTATGTGCTGAAACAATCAGTCCATTAATCTAGTGAGTCGATGGTCAAAATTGTTGTTGATTAATTTTCTGTCAATCAATTAATTGTTTAAGTCATTCATCAAGCAAAATTGCCAAACATTTGTTGGTTTCAGCTTCTCAAATGTGACGATTTGCTGATTTGCATTTTGAAAAGGTCACCTTGAGCTCTGGGAAATTGTGATGGGCATTTTATAGACTAAAAAGACAATATATATATATAGTTGATATATTAAAATGCTCCAATGCTTATTTTCATTATTGATTAATTTGACGATTGTTTTCTCAATTGATCAATTAATCGTCTTGTCTACAAATGCCAGATTCTTTCCCTGACAAATCAATTAATGGACTAATTGTTTTAGCTCTAGTCTAAATACATCCCAGTAGTACTTCTGCATCATGAACTCTGACATAAAGTTTGAAATGTATGTACAACAGTAACAGTATGATTTAAGAAAAAATTAAATTATTAATGCTTCCAACACACTATAATTGCAAAGACAACAGTTTCACTTTCATGTGTTTGTGTTGCAATCCAAAACTAACATTTTGTGGTTAATGCTCTTTAAAGCAATTTGACTTGCGGTTTGATCCCTCCTTTAATAAGTTTTTGTGGTGTATTTATGATGAAGGCAATCTGAAAACCAGGAAATCAGATCAAAATAAGGTCTCTTTTGTTCTACAAGTCCCATAATGTAGGTTACCCAGCAAACTCACAAGCCCTCAAAATTTAAAGCCACATCTCCTGCAGGGGACAATAAATATTTCAGAGAGGTTGTGTCAGTTAAGTGACATGGTCTCAATGAGAGAAGCTTGCAGTCTGAATTAAAGATGTACTCTGTACAAATGCTGTGGCCGCATTAGATTAGCCACAACCTGTAATCTGTCACTTAGCTGCAGCATGCCTTGCTGTTTGAACTGATGTAAACTGCTGCTGTCTGGGCACAGAGCTGGGGAGTGTAATGGGGATTCATTGATCCACTGGTCTTTAGCTGATTGAGTTAGATAATTAAAAAGCCTCTTGTATCAGTTCCATTAAGGATTGTTTGTGTTGCTTTTTTTCTTCTTGGTCTTGTTCTTGAACAGCAAAACTTGCTGCTGGAAAACAAACTCTGTCTTTTTGGCCCATTATTTCATGTATTATTTATCCAATTTGATTGTAAGAGCGCAAATGAGTTTGTGAGCTGGATGAAACGCAAACTAAGTGGCGGTTCTAACCTAGATTACATGGAGATGTTTTTTTACGCTGGGATATCACCATGCAGCATCTGAAGGAATGAAAAAGTGGCTGTGTAAATCAGAATATTAAGCAGCGAGTGTGATGTCCTGGGATCACACATATCCCTCCAAACAGGATCTGGAGTGACTGTGCTGTCTTGAAGCGTGCAGGCTGAGGTCTGCTTTGTACCTCCTCCAACAGGCCAACTGTCCTCTGCTGTCACTGGATGCCGCGCCAGGCCTCCTCAGCAATGGCTATGATGTCTGCGGCAATGCTGAAAATAGCCATGCTGAGCTCATTAGCAGATTAGGTGTTGCAATGAATCTGTGTGGTTAGAGCTCCACGGCCTGATATTGTTCCTCCAGGATGGCAATTACAGCTGATTGACGTGTTGGCACATGGGGACGGAGGGGTGGAGCCCGCAGCTCGTGCCCGTGGTGGGGCTCCGCATGAAGGGCAAAATAATCTTGTCTACATCACATACAGTATCTTAACAACACTATCCATGTCACTGGCATCAAGTGAGAGATCTGTAGTTGTGATGTAAGTCATGCTTTACTTTACATCAACAGAAATAAGTAATGACACCACAGTTTGGTTGTTGACATTGGAGATTGTTGTCAAATTTATATCCTGTGGCTCAAAGTTATCTGTAAAACTGAGATATACCATCTGATCATGGGCTTATTTGTGAGCATGACTTTATTTCCTTGCTTACCTGGACACGGTGGAACCAGCAAGAAGGATTTACTTGTCTTAATTTCAGCCAGTTCTCCCCTTTTGATCAAGGATGCCTTGCCCTCTCTGGGCCTTCCCATCATGGCTCCTAATCAAATAAGTGTGCCCTTTTAAATGGATGTTGTCTGTGATTCCAAATGACACCCCCACCTCCATTTAAAAGAGAATCATTGTGACTTGCCAGTGACTGACTGACCCCATGTCTTTTGAATTATACAGTTCGATCTGTGGTTGTTTCAACTGCAAATTTCAGAGGAAATATTAAACTTAATTTCACAACATCAGTAGTGGCAAAAGAATATTTGATTCTGTCAACTGGCAAAGAGGCCTTTGATCATATGTTTCTTAAATGGGTCGAATCAGAAAGTTTGAGCATTTTTTCGAACACATTCATGAACTTTCTATGATGTGCCTGCTTTAAGATCGGGGCTTGGGACATGGGAAAAGCATGGTGGGGGGTGATACTGGGGGTCCCTGTCATCTATCACAAATCAGTGGCTTGTCGTCCTCTGTCCATATATGAAAATATCACGTACAATACAAATCTGAATTAAAAAAACTCAGGATAAAGTTTTAGATTATCTCATGAATACCACTGACTTGATGAATGCAGCATCCTCTCAGATGGGACTTTTTAACGTGGGGATTTGAACCATTTACCCATCTCACCTTGACATTCAACAAATATTTAAACATAAAGCTATTTTGGACACGACCTTCACAAATATGAAAGACCTGTACTACTACAACCATCCTAGCCCCTCTTGGCTCCACTGACCATGAAAGTCTTTGCCTTTGAGTCCAAATGGTGCTCTTGAGTCTAAACAATAGAACTGTGAAAAGCAGCAGATGAAAGGTCACCTAATGACCCATGAAAGAATGAAGGCTCTTGCCCGGCTATCACCGACTCGTCTGCTGTTTATGAATCCAAAGACATAAATTCCAAGGTTGACATATTAAATAACCACATACAGAATGCTCTAAATGTCTGCTTCCCTGAGAGGTAAAAAAAACCAAGCATAAAAACAACCACACTAGACAAGCCATTGATTACAAAGAAAATAAAGTCTGCCATCAAGAGAAGACAAAGGATTTTTGCCAAGACATAGACCAGTAATGTACCTCACACGTATCCATTTTCTGCTTCCTCGACGCTTAAACACAATCTCTCCAGCATAGGTCAAATGAAACAGGCTCTTATTAGTCTCAATTTGCAAAAACAAGTGGAGTTGATGACATTCCAGTCGGGTCACTGAAAGAGTATGCAGAAGACCTTGCTTATGTTATTGCACATCTTACTGCAAAAAGGCTGTTTCTGAGATCTGGAAACAGTCAAATGTGCGTCCCATACCAACAGTTTCATCCTGGCTCGGTTAGTAAGCGGTGACCCGTCTCTATAATGTCGTGTTTGGGAAAAGTAAGACAGATTTAGAGTGAAAAAGTTGATTTTCACTTCAGCAAAGTACAACAGCAGCACCGGGGCAATCCATACCTGGCGTTTGGAATCTAAATTTAGCCAGCAATCGTGAGGGATTTGTTGGTTGGCATGTGCAAGGCTTTCGATGAAGTGCATCATGCTACATAAATGCAGGATATCCTGCACAATAAGTGCATTTCCATACACTTATTTTTATTTATTTTCAATTTGCGGATAAAAAAACCCCTCTGTGGAGATGCAGGAAATTTGGAAAAAAAAGTCTAAATATCGCAAATCTTCTTTTTTTTATGCGTGGTTGAGATGGAAAATCTGGTGTATTATTAAAACAAAGTGCAGTGGAAACAGACTTAAATCACGTACATGAAGCATGTGACTTAAATGTCACTCAAGCTTCCTTTCCACTCATGAGACGAAAAATGGCGACCGATGAGAAGCGTTCCTCAAATTAAATCATGAAACAAACATTTCCGTCACATTTTCCTCGTGATTTTTCATCATTTGAGGTTTGACTGGAGCTCTTGTAATGACGTCATCTCGTTTTACCCTCTTCTTTTGCAGTGATTTAATGGCACCCGACTGGAGAATTAGCGCCACCAACTGTATCTTGATGCGATTTTCTTTTGTCCATTTTCTGGAAATTTGGTTAAAAGAAGTCTTCTGAAAGACTTGCTGCCACACACATCTATTGCAAAAGAAATGTCCATAAAACTAAGAAGAATATTCTGAACATTCAAAAATTGCTCCTTGAATAGTTAAAATTTGATCCAGCACTTGTTAAAAAGCTACCACAAAATGAGTTTTGTGCCATTCATGTGTACAGACATTAATTATTCATGTGTTATGGTCACCCCTAGTAGGAAGCAGTGTATGCACTAGTTGAGCAGTCTTCATTGGAATAAAAGAACAGCCATGTTGGATCTTCGTCTAGTGTTTTGATACATTCATTGGTCATTGAGGAAACAGAACAGAAATCATACTGGTGGCTAGACATGCTTTTTAACTGATATAGCTAGCAAGATTTTTGGGCTGTATTTTATTATATATATTCATTTCTTTTTTATTTCTGCAAAATCTTTTGTATGTCTTGTCAAATATTCTTTTGTTTTTCTTTTCTGTCTTGCCGAATGATCTTCTATTTGAAGGTCCTTGATTTAAAATTCTGCTTAGATTCAGTGCAGACAGAAGGCATGAATAAATAAACTCAGTCAGTTTCCTGATCTAGGAATTGCCATATGTGAACATACTCTACATGCCTGTCTTAAAGTAGAGAGTATTTGACTATTAATAAATAAAACCATGTATATTTGCCATGATTTGAGATAACTTTTATACTATACTTTGCTAAAGTGTTGATTGGCTTCTCATAGCTAAAGTGGATCAGAGCAACATGCAGACAGTTTACTGAGCATGGCTCACCCAAAATAAAGATCTTGACATTATCTACTCCTTCTCATGTCAACTGACACAATAGCACAACAGATGAATCCCCAGGCATCTAAATGTTCCTCTAGACAGATATCATTTGCTAATAGACCTTCAGAACATCACCTGGAACAAACGTTGCTTTCTTATATGAAAGGATAAAGAAGAAGACACCTCACTTTCTCTATAAATACAATTTAGCTGCAACTTAAATAACACAATGCCAAGCAAAAGGCTGCAGTGGGAGCTGGTATTTCAAAATTAAAGGAACACCTTGGAAGTAGATTTGGTATTTTTTGAACACTACTCATGTGTTGCAGAATATTGCTGGAAATGCTGGTTGATTCGGACATTAGTATTCAATTTTGAATGTTGAAAATATGAAAACCAAAATTATAATAGAATTAATCATGCAAAAATGTGGGTGTCCCCAGAATGATGCCATTAGCACATCTATAATGAATGAATTATTGGCCTCTAATCTTTTCTTCCGCATATTGTAAAAGTTGAAACACCTTGAATATTCTTTTGTACAGCTCAGAAATGACAAAAGTTAAATGTCCTGGAAAAGTATGTTATCCTTAGGGGGAAATAAAGTTTTGCAGAATGATTTCCGTGTTTTCCTCTTTTATTTCGCTGAGAATGAATCAGAAAAACTCTGCAGCAGCCAGCAGCTGAAAGGGCTTTCTTTAGATAAATGGGCAGCATTTAGTTACACAGTAAAATTCTCTAAAGAGTTGTGAGGTTCTGAATGCACACCTTTCAGTGGAGCTTCTTGGTGATGGTCAGAGATGGCAAAGTACTGTGTGTATTAAAGTGAAGTAGTGTGGAAAAGTGTATATCATCCCATTAGAAAAATATAAAAACATTCTCCCGTGATTGTTTGATAGCTGATCTACTTAACACACATCTATATTATTTTAATGAAATGTTAGCTGTCAGTGTGCAAAACTGTGTCAACTATGCTACAGTTCTAGAGAGTAAATATTTAACGTGAGATATTTTTCTATCATCGCTTCCACATTACATAATTAAAGGAGCATGTATGTGTGTTCACACACAACTAACTTTCATTTGAAACAATTTATCTAATTATTACAGATTGTCAGATATATATTATATATGACATTGTCAGATATTAACATTGATTTATTGTATTAAGACTTGAGACAGTGTAGTGTCTGTTCAAAACATGCCTGTTCGGAACGGGCCCATTCTTTGGTCTCCGGTATTACCGCTTGCAGCTTTCTCGAGAACCGCTCATCCAAACAACTTCACCCTCGACACTGCACTTCCTTGAATCTTCAGCAATACACCCGCCAAGTGCGAAGTCGATTGGATGAACGGTTGTCGATATAATCAAAGGACAGACTATGGCATTTAATTAGTCTCAAAACTCGCGCACATAAAAACCAAGTGTGTGTGTACGTGATACGAGCGCACAGCGAACAGTATCCGCGAGGGGAAAACCATTCCTGCTGTGACGAACCTGAGCTCGACCCTCCCTACGCACTCGCAACTGCTCAACACGTGCTCGCCCGTCAAGTTGACTTTTGAGACTTGGAGGCGGGGAAGGAATACAGTAGACAGTGGCTATGTCTCCCCTCCTTTTGATTGGTCACTTTCAACACCCAGTCTCCGGCATGTCTCTGACCCATTTTTTGGCGGCAGAATCATCAAGAAGAAGATCGTAATGTCTGAGGATGTCTGTCTTACTGACATAATGAATGTTCTCATAACAGAATGAGCGTATCTTTACTGGACCGTCACATGTACAACCACAACACTGACTAGCGCTTTGGCATACGTCATCTCTATTAGACAGCCTCGTCTTCAATGCTCTTAACACAAATAAATCACGCATAACCAAAATGTAACATAGGCTATTTGTGTCGACAGTAGTGGCATATATGATCCATGTAGTTTACAGTTGCTACGAAAAATGTAGACCCAATGCATAAGTTAGTTAAGGTGCCGCAGGGAGGGCTGTCAGCCATTAACATTACTC
>NTHP01000314.1:344878-354985 GCA_003416845.1 Oplegnathus fasciatus | reverse complement strand
TTTCCTTGTTGTTGAAAGTGACCAATCAAAGGAGGGGAGACATCAGCCACTGTCTATTCCATCCGGCCTCCAAAGTCTCAAAAGTTAACTTGACGGGCGAGCGTGTGTTGAGCAGTTGCGAGCGCATAGGGAGGATCGCGCTCGTCACAGCCATGTGCTCGCGGGACCCCATTTGTGCACACAGAGCAGGAATGCTCCCTTGCGAGGATGGTTTTCCACTCGCGGATACCGTTCTGTATGCTCGTATCACGTACACGCACTTGGTTTTTATGTGCACGAGTTTTGAGACTAATTAAACGCCATAACAGACAGACAGAAAGGCAGAGATTCCTTGCATTTATAGTAAGATGACTGCAGATTAGTGTGGAGGATTGGTACGTAACAAATGACAATCTATCAGTATTAGTAATATATATTATCTTCTAGAGGAAAACTATGAAACTGGGTCATTTTTAACATTCTGTTCACATCACTATGTAACTTACCTTTGTATGTGGAAAACTTAAAGTTAATATAAACTAGTTTTGCTACCCTTATAACCCTCCTTTGTCTAACCTATCACAGCAGGCTATTGTAACAGAGTTGCAGATTAAGGCTGACAATGTCACAGCACATTTCTCTTTCAAAGGGCATTATTTGACCCCCTGTTGTCAAGGAGTGCAAAGGTTTCCACAGTAGCCTTTAATAAAACATCAAATCGTCCTCTTTTATGGTGTTCATGCCTTTTTTGCCAATAATGATCCAGCGCTGTAAACAATATAACAATGTGAATAAGAAAGACTCTAGTGAATGATGGGAACATGAATCTGGCCTTTTGTTTAGTACTTATGTTAAAATATTGCGAGCCGTTATTTTTACCGCTATTTTTATGGAGTTTTCTGCTCCTTTTACTAAGGGACAGAGAGTGAGGAGATAACGCGTCAGGGAGAGCTGCGTTATTTGACGTGCCTCAGTTTACATCAGTAGCACACACCAGACGCATCACACAGGCAGAGGAAGCAGCCGGGGTAACGACGAGCCGGGGAGTGAAAGTGATGAAATTGCTGCTTTTCTGGAGAGTTGACGTGTGTTGAGGCCTGGAAATAGAACAAGCTGACACGTGTCAACCGCGATGACGGCCACGGTGTGCAGGCTCGCATAGGTGTTTTGATGTGTCATATGACGCCTGTGTGTTAAAGTGTATACTGTTGGAGACCCATACGTAGTATACGTATGTATTTGTTAGTTGTATATGTAAAGTAAATACATTAGCCGTGTCAACACTCAGAGATTGTGTTTTCCTCACATTACAAGACTTTACGTATTTCTAACTGTTATTAATTTCTGCAGTTGTTGTTATTCCAGACAACGTAAAGACATAATGTAACTTTAACTCTTCAATTACCAAAAATGTGATTGCTGCTCTTACGAAAATAAAACAGCCTGCCATTATATGGACATTTTCAGTACATTCACTACCGTTTTTATATTCACAATGTATTTCCATCATGCTTACATCACTTCCGTTTTTATTTGTGGTTTGATTTAGCAGCATTATAAAGGACAGGTACTGTATGCGCAGTGACTGGATGCAAACCTCACTGCAATGAAAACTTGATAGAATATTTTCCAATTGGAGTAAAATGGAGTTAAAGTGTTACATTATGTGTTCGCTACATTATGATAAATATGCTCTCACTTTGTTATGTTAAAAGCCTGAGCCTGACATGCAGAATAGCCATAATCCACTCAGTGCTACTCCACATCTCTTTATTTGACTTTTATTGATGTAGATTCCGTATGGCATCTACTCTATAACTACTTAAGTTTGAATATGCCTCGGCCTCGGCCCTTATCATTTGATAAATGTTTTTCCCCTGAGTACACGTCGAGTCCCCTTACAAGAATTCCACGGCTTTTACCAAAAGCCATCGCACCAGGAAATAATCTAATAATGAATACAACAACAGTTTACACTCTGCCTGCGTTTGTACCCATAATATAAACAATGGAACTGCAAGCATCCAGACCTCCTCTAATGGAGCACCAGAGCAAACACATTCATTTAATCACAAGCCTTTCTTTCAAAGCAAACTGGCCAAGCAGCAGAGGATGAGAGGCTAATGACCCATGAGCAATAAGCAAGTGTTAGACTGAGTGTACTCTCGCAAAAAGAAAAAAAGCTTTAACGGAATAGCGTATCAATATTTTAAAGCAAAGCCTCTATGGCACCCCCCTCTAACTGGATTAGCTGTGTGATATGTTCTGACAGTATGTTGTTAGTGATACTCCATTTGCTTTGTCTATCATCTGATTTTCCCTTGGTAATCCACAGAGCACCGTTATATTTCATAATTTGTTTTGCTATCAGGGCTGATTTGTAAATGTGCAGATTCTAATTAGCCATAGCTACTGTTTCTAATTTATTAAATATTAAATGATTCCTGTGGTGGAGTCTTTCTTCACATCCCCCAGATGAAAGTTTGCGGTATGCAAATTCAATTGCCTTTTAGATGTCAGCAGTTTTTTTAAATGTCCCATTTTGCGAGTGAAGCCATTTTCCCCTTCTTGTTTGTTTGTCTGTCCCCGGTCCTCCTGAAGTTCATATTTATTCATCTCCAGTCGGGTTCAGGTTTCCAACATAGTCTCGAGTACCGCTGCTTTGTTTAACTTCATTTGTGTCGTCTTAATAATCTGCTTTGGTCACTTACAACAAAGGATGCTTTGCATACTCTCTGAAGTTAACTTGTAGGTTAGGGCACAGGCATGTTTTTTTCCTCCCCTACCGATCCTTATTGTATTGCAGTCTACAAACCAGGGCCCTGCTGCCCGATAACAGTTGGTCTTAGTTAAGAGCGTTTTAACAGCGTTTCAATGAACTCTCTAACATTTTTACAGACGTTTCCCAAAGCAGCGTTTAAGAGCGAGTGCACGAGTATTCTGATCTTCTTAACATCGCCTTTCTGTGGTGCTGAACAGAATTCAGAATACCCTCTAAAGTAACATGCTGTATTTAACTGTCTATAAGTCATGCCACAGTATATATTCACAATACATAAACCACAACGAGTAAATGTTGCAAAAGACACAGAAATGTTTTATAATTCGAATAATTCAGTATGAAAGTGAAGCTTGATGTGGTGTCAACAGTTCACAGCTTTCAGGTTGCTGCCCTGCAGATACTGCAGACTTATGTTTCTCGTGTCCATGCGCACATTAATTGATATGTGTATTTAGATAAGTCTGATAAATATGTAGGTATGGGGGAAATGCACCTGTATGTATACGTATTTTCATTATTTTTTCACCCACCGGTGGGATCGTTGGGACAAGTGGAGTATTTTGGAGATTGGGTTGGGGAGTGGGATGGTTTGGGAAATCGCGTAGGAGAAATGATCTGCAGCTGTGTTTACAGTATGATGTAATATAGTCATTCAACATATGCTTGTGTGTACATTTAAGTTAACTGTCATGGATCTATCTGAGAATATACACACTAAAACGTTATGAGCATGTGACAAAAAGATAAGAGAAGATATGGAAACTGAAAACAGAACATCAGGAAAGAGGGAGAGGAGGGAGATGATTACAGAACTGACAGATTAATTATGCAAATCAAATGTTTTTAGTTTAGTTTTATTTGTAGTTTAAACATCACTCATCTTACATCCCTTAACAGAGAGGGGGAAAAAAAGTATAGGCTTAAAAACAACAAAAACAATAAAAACTTCAGTAAAACATCATTTTTGGTTCCTGCTGCAGGTGCTGGAGCTTCATATGATGCTCCTCGCTTTCTGCAAGGTACTTGTTAATGTACAATCCTTTCTACAAGCATCTTAAGTTACAATGCTTTTGGGAAACAGGGCCCTGGACTATTTCACTTACCCCTGTAAGTATTGGAAACCATGACAGTCTAGCTGTATTCACTCCTCTTGCATCTTAATGACTCTTTTCCTGCCGCACTCTCTCAGTTTTATGCGATTTGAAATGTTTTTGAATGCCACTTGTATTCAACTGCCAGACATTTATTGAACGCCCACTTATCTTCACACTAATGAAGTTTTAAGAAACACATCCATCAAGCTATTGAGGCAGTTAATTTACTATTACACTGTGAATCTGAATTTCTCCTCAGGATGTTGCACATATTTCTCCCCACATGGTGCTGGGTTCTTTGTTCAAACACAAGATCATGATACAATGATTGTATTACAGTGCATTCTATATATTGTTAAAATACATAAAATGAATATGCATTAAAACAATATACTCTTAAGCATGGATGTTTTTTAATTTGACCCACTTGGAGTAAAACATGGCATAGATGTTAAATATAACCACGGTAGTTAGCAACCAAGCCATTACCACAATGTCTGCCATTCCTAACTACACCTCCCTTTATTTTAGCTCCTCTCTGCCTCTGTTCTGCCTCCCCTTTGCATAATAAACCTCCACCCAATTTGTCATGAAATCCCTCATTTGCTGGATACTCAGAAAGGCAGATTATGCTTATTTTTCATTTGGACAGTGGGAGATGGAGCCAGGTGTTTGGCAGCAGCAGAGTGTTCAGGTGTAACTGTGCCGGTGACGGGACATGACGAGCAGCCGCAGATGAAGGATGAGGCGTGGAGGATTTTGGGAAGAGGGGCACCCCACGACCTGCTCCCTCAAGAATACCCCCACTGATCGAGAGGAGGTAAAACTTTCTTTTGAATCACTTCTTGCTAGAATCAGCTCCTATTTCTTAATTAGCCAGTGAAAGCCATATTGAAAATACAGCTGTTAATCTGGGAGAATAGAGAAGTGATTCTGCTTTGCTCAACAAGATTAATTCATGCCTCTTCAGACAATAGTGGTCTGATCTGTAACGAGTCCATTAAATCAGTCCGCTTAGGCTGTAGTCACATTATTAGCAAACAATATTGGCATACAAGCTGTTGGGTTCTGGGATTCATGAGTATAATTTCTGTTATTAGGACTTCATTACAGAGCTTGATTACAAACAGTATATAAAGGACCTCTTCTTGCATTGTGATGTACTTTGTAAGGTGTGTTAATGATGACACCCAGTCCAATGACTCAGTCCACTCCCTGCTCCATAAATGTGTGCGTAGTTTAGCTAAACCTTGGTTTTTTAAACCTTTTCTACCACAAACTCTTTTGCTCTTGCAAAATCCTTACACAGATTTCATTTTTGGGATTGGGCACAATAATACAATATCATGAACACCTTTACAACCGAATGCCTTCTAGTATAAGTAGTAGTTTTATTGTAAAGACCTCTGTGAAGGTTGAACAAACCATGGAGGTGACTCGGAAAAACATCCGAGTTAGACCCTAAACCATATTTGTTAGAATCTATGCACAGATATGTGATAATTTGATGACATGATTTGAACTTACATTCATTGAATTGTCCAAAATAAGCCAGTTTTTGACCACTAGTGGAGTTGTTGAGTAATGTTTGGATCAGTGGGTCCCCTTATCGTTTCGTATCTCGTGGTCGACCAGCACATGCACCACAAAGGCCTGGACGCCTGTGACGTCGTGCACAGCTGGTGGCGGTAATGAGCTGTGATCGGTAGCAGTGCGCCAATGAAAGAGGAGAGGAAGACCACAAGCTGATATAAATGATGCAGATTTTAACACAAAGACTCTGTGTTTTATGTGGAGGGTCGTGTGTTTAATGTGTTTGTTAGGAAACATAAGCATTTAGGTGAATGACGAATATTTTGAAAACGTGTTTATTTATAATGAATCTCCACAGCTTACCTTTAAGTTGAGGTGAATTAAGGTGATGGCCAAGTGCATTTTAGTAATACAGGTCGTAGAGTTCTGTTCAAAATGACATGTGTCGCGACCACTGGGAGCAGCTGCTCAGAAATGCAACAGACGAAGAGTAATTCATGTATTCTTTTATAATATACTGAAAGCGCAGGCTAAGAGGATTCATTGTGTCATATTGTTTTAATCAAAGAAGTACTTGCGTGCGTTTATGTTTTTGCCCATGGGTGCCCAAATTAAGTGAATACCACCAAGGTGATGATTGTCACAAAACCACTTTTATTGGGCTTGCTTTAGTAATTACCGTGATGTAGGCTACTGTCGTCTGTTGGACAGAGCTGTTTTAATTGGATAGTGCGATTCGTAGTTTAAACGTTCACCAATAATAGTAATAATAGAATAAACAGGTGCAGTTATTTTTATGCGGTTTTATTTCTTTATTTCTTTATGTTTTGATCTGCCTTCCCAGCAAGCATCCAACAAGCACTTCTGCAGAAGCATTCTGGCCCCTTTAGTTGAAATGCCTCAGAGCCAGAGACAAGTCCTCCAAACCACTTTCATGTTCTGCTATAATGGTGGCAGAACGGGTAGTTGTAGTGCTAACTGAAGTAATTTGTGTAAAGAAAAAGTAAAAATGACACGACGTTGTGTTTGGCATATTTCATAATGCAGAAATATGGTTCATTATCATTTGCAGGACATATCCAAAGTTCACTCTTCTCAATGTGTTGCACTGCAGTCCAGCAGTCTCTGTTTGTGTAGGGAATAGTTAACGTATTTTAATTAAGGAAAATGCTTTTACTGAAAATCTAGACATTATGGGTAAGTACTCAATGGCCTCTTCTCCCACAGTGGTCATTGAAGCTGTGCTGAATTGTGTTAACATACACTTTTGTTTTCACTTTATTTGTTGTCCTTTTAAAGGGGTGTGATTTTGAGCATTTTTACATTTCCTGCCGTGTTTGACATCAGATTCCCCGGGTTTGACTTTTCTAGCAAGTAAATTTTGTGGCAAAACTGTAGCCATGCCTGCAAGCCAGCTCATCTCAGCACACAGCCCCTATCGTGTAAGCCCCTGAATTGAAATATCCTCTGCTTGAAATATTGACTTTAATATCTCATTTGAAAAATTCATGTAACCCTTTGATGTTAAATCCATACTCAATTTGGCAGAATGTTATAGGAATATGCAGAAAGGGGATAGGAGGCATTATTATGTTTTTCCTGCAGAGAAATTACATTTTATGGCTGTAACACCAACCTCCCGTGTTCTTTTTAGTCCACGAGGGAAAAAAGACGTGGCCATTAAGGCAAAATGAAAAGAGCTATTGATTGGGCTCTTATGCCTTTTCTATTTGCCTCATTTCCTAAATGCATGATAATAAGGGCTCAGCCACCGAAACTAACAATACTCCTTAATGAATCGAACTCTAAAGAATTAACCTAAGTTTGCATAATGATTCACAGATGTTTCCATCAAAGGATGATATGCATTTGGTTTGTTGTTTTGGGGATTCATGTTCCATTTTCCAAATACACGCTCATCTCCTTATAGCCTTATGGTGCAATCAAGACATTATTTGATGATTTCTGTTTTGACAAATGGGTTGCTTGTTACCATGTTATGTCTGGAATGACATTTTTAAAGCTATCTTATTAGAATAGTGTTACAGTCAATGTATTGGAGCTAATAATAGTCAAATAGGGAACGGTAGGCTGTAACAAGTGGAGAAAAACAGCTTTTAGCTAATGGAGTTTGTTTTGTAATAGAGATATTGGCATAAGAGTGAGAGTGACAAATGAAAAGACGAGCCATTATCAAATCCACAGTTTGCTAATAGAGACAAGTGCAATTGAAATTTGCAAATTGTTTACCCCAGGTGGTGGAAAAAAAAGGTAGGACTCATGTCGCCATGTCATCAGCCCATGTCATACAGACAGTTAAACTGCATTGTTTAATTAATTAGTGTAATGATAGATGTTTACATTATTTGATTTCACAATTGCACACAAACTCTTCAGGAAAACAAATTTCATGAAATATGATAAGGATTTCCCTTGAAGTTTTGACCACAATGGTTGCGATGTTGTCATGAGTCCCCCTCCATGTTTGTATTTTAATATCTATAATTTATATCACAATATTCAGTATTTTGAATATTGTACTGTAATGATGTGCATGGCCCCCATCTAATTTTCTGCCTTCATAATTTCATTTCATTTCCAAATTTCATTTTGTTGACAAAGACATTTGATTTAATTGCCCTCCGGGGTTTTATTTTCATTTTACTCCCATTTCAGTACGGATGGATTGGATGGGCAACACATGGTAAAGCTTGCCATTTTGCCACACAGCCGCAGAACAAGTTGGATTTAGTTTTGGGTGAAATGTTTGCGGCTTTGTCTTACGAACTGTGATTCCAGCATTTTCATCATTGCCTACGTCACGCAGATTCCCGCAGCCGTAATTTGCACTTTATACCACTCATCGCTCTCATGGGTCCTGCCAGCACACGTGAGGTCCAACCACAGGAGTGCTGTGATACACATTTCTGCTGACTGCAGAGGGCGGCAGTGCATACTGACAGTTAGCTGCAGCGATGCACCTTTAATGTAGCACCGCGCCAATAGAGGAGAATAGACTTTGTCGAGTTATTGCAGGTTTTAAAACATTCAAAAAGCCTTTGCAAATGTTTTGTGAGATGCAGTATGAATGCATTTAGCTTGTTTGTAAGACCTTAAGGATACACACAAACCATTTGGTGAGCAACGCTGAACGCAAACAAAACCACGTTTGTTTACAATGAAACTCCGCAGGGTAGTTTTAATTATCTTTCATGAGTTAATCCTGGCCTAATTCATTCTGTTTTTTTCTTTAATGTGTTTACCCTGCTTGGACAGATATTTGCACCTTATATTCTTTAGTATGATGAAGTTTGTCCTAGTTTATCTTGCTGATAAACTCTTGTTTGGCTACAACAGAAGCATGTCAAATTGCCATTAATCTCCTTATCAGCGATGTTTGCTCACTCGCTGATCCTAGGTAAGTTATTTCCTTCCGGGCAAATTCTATATCATGTGTCCAACCAGCATATCTAAACATGAAAGCAAAACAAGGTTATCTCATAGCCCTTCACTGCTTTGATCCAAAATACACTAACATCGTTAAGTAAGATGTTAATTGTTGTGTCTTTACTCCACAGAATTGTATCGTCTAATTTGCTTTGGCTGTTTGGGTTTGCATTACCTCAGGCTACGTATTTGCATAATGAGCATTTGGAGTTGAAGCAGTGTATTGTCGAGCCAAGTGCACAGGGGTGAGGCTGAGATGCTTTCTTTAAATCGGTTTTGAAATTTTTTTTTTTCAGGCGCTCACTCTTTCAGTAAGAAAACTGCAGTGTTTGCAAGACATTTAACACAAAATGGAACTCTTTACAGCACTAAGCTGCTTGAACCCAGGGTATTGGTCGATACAAGTAATGAACTGCTTCCAGTTTTTTTCTTTTTCAGTGTCAAATCTCCACCTCGCTATAATGAGCTTCCAAAAACATTCCAAAAACAGGAATGTGGTTCATGACCATTTATGACTCAGACTTGTTTTTGTTGTCTTATTGTTGAATTTTGGTATTTTTAAAATAATGCTTCTTTGTGATATAGTATTCTCAGCATATGGCTTAGCCTTTTTAAGCCAGTGGCAAATCCATGGCCACAGTGTCGCTCCTGGTGAGACACCCAGGAGGATGTCATTCAACACTGGAAGCAGTGCGCCTGTGGCCCCTGTGGCACATGGTCAGTTATAAATGTAACTGTAACTATAACACTCTAGAAACAACAGTAGTGGTCCTATTACAGGGCTTTGCCTGCTACAGCAGCTTCATAGCAGGACAGTTTACCCCGCTGCTCTCTTTCGCTGTCTCAGCTTAACTCCATCCTCTATCCGGGGACAGTCACCTGCAGAGGGGCAGATGGTCTCATTTCTCCCACTGGGACTGTCTCTCTCACGTGCAGCAGTGTTGCAGTGCTTTCTTCTGCAACATTCTTCCTAGAAATATTCATAGCGTTGGTGATGCTTGTTGTAGAATTGACTTTACTACCAATTTTGATGGTGAATTTGTGTGGATAAAATCTTTATCACCAATACATTTCAATTGAAAATGGACCAAGAGTTGCACCAATTCGTGTGACTGCTGACCTGTGTTAAGGTTTCCAACTATAATGGCAATGTTGGCTAATGTTGTAGATGTGTCCCATTCGTTACTGTGCGCCAACAATACAAGTTGCAAGTGCTACTTTCATACTTTCATGCTCAGATGGAAACCACCCTCTGATCACAAGTGTATCCAT
>NTHP01000314.1:301643-344864 GCA_003416845.1 Oplegnathus fasciatus | reverse complement strand
AATTTCTGAAGAATACAAATGATGTTAATAACCTGCTGATAAGTTAAGTGTCTTGATATTTCATGACAGAAATATTTGGCCACTGCTACAACACGAAGTAAGCTAGTTGAAGGTAACGCTGTGGGTAGCTTTGCGCCAAAGATCGTCTTTTTAATCCAAAATCTGCAGTGGATGTCGTAGCGTCAGGCCACGTGACCTCCTCATAAATGTGGATACGTGTTCCTAGCTTGAGAAATTTAAAGTAGGCTGTGTAAACTGAGACTTTTGATTTGCGTTTACTGTTACTGGCAATAGCACCGGAAGTTAAGAGACAAAAGCGGAAGGAATGAAAAACCCTCGGTAGCCCACCACCAAGTCATATAATAGGTACAATTACTTAGAATTATCCTGATACAGACAGTAAATATTTAATTTATTCTCTTTACATTCTACAGGACGCATTTTTTATTTGACTAAATGTAATCTGGCAGTATTTGACTACCAAAATAAAATACCAATTAGTAATGAGAGTATATGTTTTTGAGTTTTTTTTTGAAAGTCAAAGGTTGCTTCCCCAGTTCCATGTAAATATTAGAAAGACTGTCTGCTTGATTGGACAGTGCAGGCCTAATTACTGCTCAGGCCAGTTCTGAGATAAGCTAATGGCGTTTCCTCATCAGTCCCACTTATTCCAGGTCCAGGTATGAAATTAAGTCTGATAATATCTAGCTATGGGATCCAAAATGGAAAAAAAACCTCATTTTCAGTTCATATACATTCACAGCGGTTGTGGCCCTCTTCTCTCTGTAATCACTGATCACTCACTTTCACAAATGCAAGTCCTCATGCTTGTATAAGATATTATTTTCCTGCATATACAGTGGCCGATTTGCCTTGCATGTCCCACATCTCAACATCTCATTAATATTGCATGATCTTGTTAGTGTCTTCTACCTCTTCTTTACCCCTTCACCTGCCCCGCCCCCTCCCCAAACACCTCAACGGCTGCAGAAGCTGGAGGGTACATCTGAAAGTCAGCGTGCGTCTCCTGCTTTTACCAGACTTGCAGACATGGGATAGGCTCATATCCATCCAAGGATTATCCTCCACTGTCTCCCTTCCAAAAAATCATTATAGGGAAGTGTCAAAAGAAATGAGATTAGTTCTCTCTTCTTTCCTCTCTGCGATGGAAAATACATTTTATGTGTGATTTTCACCCAATAAGCTGGGGGCACAGATGAGTAGGTTCTTGACAGTTATGAATGAGGACCGTACTACATGAAGGCAATGACAGAAGTAGGAGCCAGTGCAGGTTTCAAAAAGCATTTGAATGAATCATTATCAACTGTGTTGTGGGTCCAACACCTAATCACTTGACCTCTCTTTACTCTGAAGCATTCCTTTAAAAAATATTAAAACATTTTCAATGGTTGTAAGTCTCTCATTGAACTGTCGTCCATATGCTGAGCCTGTCCCTCATTACAGCAGGCAGCCAGGGCTGCAGCATCTATATGCTGTGGTAATGAAGAGCCCACAGAGGCCAAGGGAAAAGGGTACAATGAAGTGGGAGGAGAGGAAAAACGGGTGGAGTGCTTTGGAAGGAAGGTCAATACTGGAAGTGGAATAATGAAAAGAAATTATGTCTGGTTAATTATTTAAAACTGCATCTGCAGAACAGTTTCAAATGCACAATTTCCCCATTTCAGAAAAAAAAAGAAAATTTAAGAAAAATTTAAATTTTTGTATGATTACAATGTAACTGTAATTATGCCTGTTAGGTCCATTGTAAGTACCCTGAACATTAACACGCATCTTAGGGTGTGTATGTGTGTGTTGTGTGGTGTCTAAGTCTGATTTAAATAAGATAGATGCAGGCAACCAATGCATAGACAATTAATTAACATCGTGAGTACAGCTTAAAATAAGACTAATCTGAAAGCTATAATTTGAATGTAATTAGGTGCAGACTGACTACAGTTGGCAGGAGATAGTTTAATAGCTTGAGATTACTGTGCCTTGTACTTTGACCATTCTCTTCTTTTCTATGACCACTGAGACTGTTTCAAGGTAGCTATTCAGCCTCAAAAGATACAGACGGGTGACAAGTTAAAGGAAAAACCAACATAAAGTGTCTTAGTAAGGTGTTGGGCCACGACGTGCCACCAGAACAGCTTCAGTGCACCTTGGCATTGATTCTACAAGTCTCTGAACTCTACTGGAGGGATGAACACCGTTCTTCCAAAAGATATTCGCTCATTTGTTCAAGTTCAAGTTCAAGATATTTATTGTCATATGCGCAACAATTACAAGAAGCAGTCGTTGGCAACGAAATTCTTAAATCCCAGGCCCCTCNCACATCATTTTCATACTCATCAAACCATTCAGTGACCCCTCATGCCCTATGGATGCAAGCATGGTGCCCCTGGAAGAGACCTTTCCTATCAGGATTGAAATGTTTCATTTAAGTATAAAGGTGATCACTCAGAATAACTTTCTATTGATTTGCATCAACCCTTCCCCCTAAAGGGAAAAGTGGACCCAAGCCACGCCAGGAAAAATGCTTCTCACCTATATGGAAGCATCTGCGTTTGATAAGTTTCTCCACTCTTTTATTCAGGTTTTTCCTTTAATTTGTCCCCCCGTCTGTTTGTTCTGTTGAAAATTGCTATCAACTTTTCTAAAGAAATAATGAAAAAAAAAGAGAGATAATCAGTTTCCCATCACATAAGACAGAGAATCGTGACAAATCATGACAAATGAGAAACTGGAACCAGGAAATATTTTTGCTTTTTTTCTTAAAAAATGACGATTAATCAACTATCAAAACAGTTGCTGATTATTTCTCTGTCGCTCGACTAATTGCTTATCCGACTAATCGTTGCAGCTCTAGAATGAAGGTCAGAATCTTATCGAAAAGGAAACAAACGACTTTAGGCCGTGTGATCCAGATGTTATTGGATAAAAGAGCGGACAGGCTTCTTTCTTTGCTGATAGTGGGGGACGTTTGAAAAAAAGATGAAGAGGAATGCCTCCCATCACAATGATGGCCTGATGGGTGCAGTGAATGAAACAGTGGTCAGGTTTATGTGTTAACCAAAAGTATCCCTTAATTGTCATAATCCCATAAATCCATTGTGTTCTGTGCATATCATGACTGATCCCGGTCAACACACAGGCCTACACTCTGTGTGTTGGAACTTTAAACAGTAGGCATCTTCTATCAGCAGTCAAAGGCAAAATACCTGCTTTGACATCAGTGATTGGGTTGTGGCCCGATGTGCCACACTGTGTTAAAGATTCGGAGTTATTCAATAAAAAAGTAATAGGAAACTAAATTGAATTATATACTTTATATCTTTCTTCTTCATTCTTCTATATATCTTATATAGCTTTTCATGCAGTATTTATGAAGCTGTTAGAAAAGTGAATAGAAGTGTATCATTGTTGTAATCACTTTAGATGGTCAATAGTTTATTGAGGTCAGAAAAAAAATCCTTTTTTTGATAGCAGCTTTGTAGTCAGTAACTGCTGTTACAGCTAAAAGCTGTAATTGCAATTTGAGTCCAAGCTGTTAAACTGTTTACAGTGTGCTTCAGCTAGCTTTGGACAAAGCAGTTATTGGGTTGTTGCATCATTGCCCAGGAGTTTGGATGTGAATTTAAATTAGATAAAGACGAGAAAGGAAAGAGTAGCTTTGTAGTTAAATCTCGACAACATCTAAGATGCTGAGATCTCTACTACATCAGCCTGATAATCAGACTGAATTGCCTTTTCGTTTCACTTCATTCAGTCAGCCTGATGTTTTGTTCATGTTAGCCAATTTCTGATGGTTGATTTTGGTATGTTCTGCTCTAACCAATCAATAGTGAGTGACGTGGTCTTCCCGTTGATGTCGTTTTCAGTCCAAATGGAAGCATAATTTACTGTTTTTGTAAGGTGAGTGTGGGTCAGGACTGCATCTCCGGTGTCTCCGGACCGTGAGAGAACCAGACTGCACACACAGGCCATCTGCATGCTGCGGTTACATTCTGGCAGGAAGAGGAACAAGGACCTTTTTGTTTCAGAGTGAAAAAGTGTCCAACAGAAATGCTGTTTTCATTGGAAGAAGGTGTAAAATGTGAGGTAGCCCCATTAACTGCTGGTAATTGCAAATGTAGGTCTGTACAAGCATCTTTAAAAAAAACAGGCAGCTGATATCTCAGTTTGTCAATCAAATCTGTTTCAGATAATGTTTAAAAATTGACTCTGAGAGCACAATAATTCCCTGTGACTGCAACATTGAAATGATACGGTAAATCTACTGAAGGACGGCACACCAAACAAGGTATTACCTTTTCTAAGGGCATGTGTTTAAATGTGGGGGAAATTCTGAGAACTCTTTGGAGATTAAATTTTGTTAATTGCCGTCATCCATCAAGCATAACATTCATAAATGGAATAGCCATTGGACATTTAAGATAATGCTCAACTATTATGATGGATCGTGGTTTCAGTGCTCATGTTCAATCTGGTTAATGTCTGAGATAATAATTTAGCTTTAATCAGTCTTATTTTATATATCTGAAATCACCACTACCTCCTGAGGCACTCAAGGGTTCTAATAGCACAACAATTTAAAGCACACATAATGTAACTGCTAAAATACATTCTCCTGACTCTGTTATTTGTTATAACAATTGCACATGGACACGGTATTTAACGGTAGTTTAAAAAAGGCATATTTATATTTGACACAAGGCTGTCACAAGTTAGCTCGGTCCAAGTCATTTATTTGGCAGCAATGGTTAAAAAAAGAATTGTTATACAGTAAATTAAACCAGCTATACCGGCTTCATGAAATGGGCGAAATGAGGTCCACCACACCCAGCTGCGATATAAAGTGCTGTATGTTAATGCATCTGTAATAACAATAGTAAATGTATAATAATGTACCATTGACAAAGGCCATTTTGCCTGCATAGTGAGAACTTTTACTTTATACTTACATATATACTTATACTTGAACATGTGTTCTGAGACATTTTTAAGATATGATTTTTCCACAGAGACATTCATTTACATCTACTCCTGATTCAGAGTCTATGAATATGCAAATATTGGTAGTTTCAAAAGTTGAACTGCTGCTTCACTGAAAAGTCCGTTCTCGGAGTATGGGCGCTGGAAGCTTCAGGTTTCCACATCAGACTTGTATTAGTTGCGTATCGGACCGTGATTTGGCTCCAAACTAGTTGTGATGTCACAAAATCACGTTCGTACCAACATGTCTTAAACTGAGATTTAAGGTGAGGCCAGAGGAACTTTCCCCCATTCAGCAGATGGATGTGAAAAAAGCCTTTTTAATGTCAGAGTGAAGTATAACAAAAACACATTTTTGAGTGGAGGGGATTTTGAAAGCATGACTTTTACTTGTAATGGCATATTTTCGTGGTATGGTGTATACTGTGGTACTGCTTTTGCTCCAGTGAAGGATCTGAATACTTCTTCCAGTGTCTGCTTTTAGGAAAAAAAAATAGTAGTAGGTCATTGATCAATAAAATTGAACAATGTGAAATATAAATTGCCAGTATTCACTTAATAGGGTGTATTTGATGGAGCTCTGACCATCACAGTCTTTGTTTTAGTGTTTGATTTATATGTTAAATTGTTAAATATCAAAGTTCAGCAGTGGAACACACACTCCATCAAAGCTAACACTCGTACGCTAAAACAGTGTTCTTCTTCTGCATATGATTTTCTAATTTACGTTGTTGTGATGTGGAACTTAACACACTGCACACTATATTAGTACATTTGCATTGTGGGTCAAAGGTCTCATCACTCAAACACCATCTTTCCAGTTTGACTTTCAAAAGGCGCAAATGTCAGTGTCAATAAATGACAAGCAGGTGGAGCTGTGAGCAAAGTTAATGTCAGAAAAACTCCCAGTAACATTACATTCTGTGTTGTTGGTTTTTTTTTTCAAAGAGAGAGACATGTGTTGATGCTTCATCCCTGAGAAGGATCCCTCTCATAGATGGAGCTTATTATTACTGTTCTGCTTCCACACAGTTAAGTCTATGTAACATCAAGACCTTGCCTCTCTGCAGTTACTCCATATCTGGCATAACTAGAGGCTAACAGTCTCATTTTAATTGATGTTACTTCCACATCTCTGCTTCTTCCTGTGTATTCTGACGCTACTCCTGGTTGGTGATGTAAGTGACAGTGTGGAGAGGCGCTTCTAATCCGGAGGTGGCAAATAATCAGAATAATTTGGGCACTGTGTGTGTGTGTGTTTGTGTGGGGTGATGGCCTGTATGTACTGCTTGTCATTTTTTCAATTACTCGAGCTGTGGTTAAATGTTCATTTTCAGCAGTCAGCCCGGAGCAAAAACTACTGAGCCCCATTAGGTTTTACCCACTGCCTCACACTCATTAGTTTTCTCCGGTCAGACGAGAGTGAGGGAGAAGCTGGGCCGGCCTCTCTAAAGAGGTCAGGGTGGAGTCTAGTTGCTCTGTACAGCCACAGCAGAGATTGTTAAGGAGTTTCCAGCAAGTATCCTACAAGAGTAAGATCGCTGTGACCTTTTTAAGGCAAATCAGCACGCAGTCCTAATTGACCTTATCCCTTTTTCCTTCTCTGTGTCTTTTCTTCCTTCCTCTCACATGTGTAGGAAACTGCTGACCTATGAGAGAAGCTGATAAACATGACAGCACAGTACTAGGGATTATGGTTATGTTTAAATCCAGATTCCAGGAAATGTACATTCTCTGTTCATAGGCGCGGAGGCTTTTATCTTCTCTCTTGCATCTAGCATGATGCTTTCAGAGGAGTACAGGCATCATTAACCAACGTCCTCTGTTTCCATTGACCTGAGGGATCCTGTCTTGATTTTGTGCCGCTATAGCTCTGCCAGCTAAATGGAGGTTACAGGGAGATTGCATCCATTATTGAGGTATTCAATTCAAATGTCACCCGTTTCCACTTGGCACTGTTTTCTCTTCCCTAATGTTTGCTCTGGGCAAGGGGGAGGAGGTGGGGGGGGACACACCAGTTTTTGCACCTTGTTGTCTCAGCACTGAGAGGGACTTTTTTTTTTTAGCAGACATTAGCAGGGACGGATTCAAGGTGACACCGTTGTAAGTCTCGCCACTTCACCTTGCACTCTGACACCTGGACGTTCTCTCGCACTCTCTCTGCATGGTTAGTATCCTCCTGAGCACAGGCCTCTAAAACAAGGCTGATTGTAACTATTCATCATCCAGCTTCCACTTAATTGGACCAAAAGTAGATTGCAGGGTGGCACAAGCCTCTCAGGTGGGTGTGGACAGAATACAGTTCAGATAAGACACAGAAAATACTTCAGGTGCTCACATAGAATAAACCCACTTTGTCTCTAAGTGCAGGTTACCCATTTGGCCACTACAGACTCGGCTTTCATTACCCGGTTACCCTCCTGTCAGTGTAATTCAGTCCTATCATCCCTCAACCCAGTTGAAATTAACAGGTAATTTGTAAATGTCACTTTGGGTTAGACACCTCATTTTCTTCCTTTTCCAGCAATCCAGCACCCACAAGCTAATTTTTCTTGTCTTTTGTATAAGGTTTTCATTCACAAATAGAGTTATGGTCCACTAAATAAATGAGAGTAATTGATGAGGAGAAAAAAACGTGATTTACCGTAACCTATTAGAGTCAATCAATGACATACTACCCAGGATTCCTTTAGTTACCGTAATGCTGCTTGTCTACCGTGATTCTAAAGATGTTCATTTGAGAAGTGAAATGAGATGTGAGGAGATGGTAAAAGTACTGGATTTAATTTCTTTTCACACACAAACCCTCTCACAGAATTTAAAAGACAGATCATTTATTAAGTCAGGGACAAAAACATAGAAAACGTAAGTTTAACCTAAATGTAACGGCAGGTAAACAGAGACTTTGGCAGCCAAAATCCTCTTAAAGGGCATGGCAAGTTTATAGAGCAATTCAAAGTGCTGTACAGAATATATTTACACATTAAAACGAAAGTAAAGCTAAAACCGTGAAATGCAAGTTAATTTGGTAGAAATCATTTTAAAAGAAGCCAAATAGAAAAAAGGAGGAATAAATAAGAATAACACGTTTTTAAGCTGGGTTTAAAATTAGTCAAAGTTGTGGCTTATCTTCTATATAAATTATAATATGTGATGCAAAGTAAACATGGCTGTATTAGGAAAATTGGATAACACGTTCCAAGATGCCGACCCATTCCTTCCTATGAAAGTTGCTCACTGAGCACATACGCGACAGAGCAGGTCAGAGACTCTCTCTGGGTGAGCTGGCTGACTTCCTGTTGTCTCAACACACATAATAGATAATATAATGTAAAAATATGGCTCTTCTATACTTTCACCAGATGGATCAAATTCTGATTATACAAAGAATCATTTCGGAGTGTTTGTGACAATAAGAAAAAAATGTCACCATTTTACAGCCACTTCCTTTGTAATTATTGGGTATGGGAAAGAGTCTTTTTGGGCCAATGTGCATCATATGATCATGAGAGGCTGAGAGCGTTCAATGTTGGATTTAAAATCGGATTTACTACATTATTACCACATTTAAATTACAACTGCAGTGAAGTCTATTCCCCTTTTTCTACTAAATGTTACAACTTCCTGTTCAGTTTTTGTGATTTACACTTCGAACCACGGTCGCTATTGCAACCCAAGTCGTCTGAGGAGAAAGGATCTCTCATCCCTCTTTTAACTGCCTCTCCCATTTTTCTTCAGTTTTGCTTTTCCATTTCTTCTGCCAAGTTTCTCCTTGTCTGTGTAAGGTGCATTCAGACTGAATGCAAATGGCTGACAAAGTTAGCGACTAACTTCTGAATGTGCTAGATGTGTATATAAGCTTTGCTAAGCAAGTTTACCATATCAGTTTATAATATGGTATTATTATAACATGTTGTGTGTACTGCGTGTTTCTGTTCAGTGTGGTCAGTTCATGTTTTTCACCAACTGCCACTTTAAAGCTAGGGTAGGCAGTGTTGGAGAAACCAGCAAGAGTAAGCTAGATTTTGAAAGTATCCAACCGCTCCAGGTGGCATGAGCGTAACATTGGTTAGTAGACAAAGCATCATTGGCTTTCATACATAATGTTTTAGTTATCAAGGGTCCAAAATTGGATTTTTTTCTCTTATTTGTCAGAGCATTTGATTTATTGATTGCTGTCTGGATGTAAAGACAATTTCAACAAATATAACAAAAAATGCTTCTAAATGACATTGCCTACCCAAGCTTTGAAGGTCCTAAATACGACATTCACAACCAGTAGTTGTTGCAGTGGAGCACAGCATCTCAGACCAAAACAAACGGGCTCTAATGGACTTCAATCAAACTCGACAGAAACAAAATAAAACTCACCAAAACCGTCTATAAATAGTCTATGAATAAATAGTAATAGTAAATATTCAACTTGAGTGAAATATGTGCGCGTATCGCGGGGCTTTGCAGAGCGTTGTGTGAGGAGGACCGGACCAGCGGCTTTCTCAGCCACTACTCGCCCACAGACAGCTGCCAAGCGCGGGGAGCTTTGGAGGAGAGAGCCAAGGGCGGAGCCGGAGCACCTGAAGGAATAAACACCCTGCTCTGGAGCCGTTTACCAGCGGGTGGAGAGCTCAGAGTTTAGTTTTCAAACTTTTGGAATTAAAAAGTGGATTTATCTTCACTCTTGCTTCTCAACCTGTCTGCAGCAGCAAGTCGCGGACGTGCCGACCTTCGCCGTGGGTGTTATAATGTAATTCGTCTCTCTTCGTCCACATTGCCTGCTGATTGGAGGGGTAGTGTACAGAGGAGAGGGGGGAAAGTCTCTGGTGAGTGCTTAGTGCAAACACAAAGACACAGACACCCCCTCAGACACAGCGGTGCTGCCGTTGCTTGCGAGGAGCTTTTAGCTTGCTAGCTATCCTGCTAATGCTAGCTAGTTTGATTCAGCTTCAGCTTCAGCTGGACGCTTTGAACTGCGCTCTCCCGTCTCACTTTTACAATGCTGTGTGGGAGGTCGCTCTCTTCGTCTCTTTATAAACTCGGTACTCATACACTACACATGCACTAACATGCAAATTGTAATGTGGTGTTAACGGGCCTCGGCGGTGTAGTGGCAAGGTATGTGGTCATGTGAGCATTGGTGGTTCAGTGGTAGAATTCTCGCCTGCCACGCGGGAGGCCCGGGTTCGATTCCCGGCCAATGCAATAAGCATTTTGGTACTATTGTACTATAAGACCTTAAATATCGGTAGTACTGTGGTGGTACTTCACTACTTCATGAGTGCCACTTGTAGTAACTACCAGAGACACATGTCAGAACAGCCTCGAATTGGGGAGGCATTTTTCCAACTCGAGACACCACACCAGAATCAAGAAGAGACTAAATTGGAAATTAAATGGAACACTCCCGTGCAGAAGAGTATGTGATTTACCGAAGGCTATAACGATACGTCAACGTAATCGATTGCGTCACTTTGCGTGGAATGTGTGGATACGTCGCACTGTTTACGTTTATCCCCAATCATGGCGGCTCCCTCTCCCGGACATGCTGAGGATGAGAGTTTCTCCCCAAGAGCCCAAACCTGATCTTCAAAAGTGTGGGAATTGTTCAGACAGAGACCTAATAAAATGGTGCTCTGCACGCTCTGTAAAAATGAAATGGCCTACCACAGCACGGCCATGCAGGAGCACCTATAAAGAAAACATCCTCTCCATCCTCAAAACGACGACACAGCAGCGTAAGTATTTGGACTATGCTGGAACAGAGGTGGCCCGTGACAGCAACCCTTTCAGACCCTGAAGTAACACGGCAGGGTAAGCACTTCTTGGATCTGAAAAGTGATCAGCGGAGCCCGCTTGAAGAACTGGAACAAGTGCTAAAGCCCTTTGAGTGTGCCACTGTCTTCCTGAACGGAGAGGCTTATGTCACTGTTTCTGCTCTACCTCTGCTGATGAAGGACCCCCAAAAGTCCACACAGCGCATCATTTGAGACCATGCCTGTCAAGGCTTTCCAGGCCGCTGCAGCACTGGAGATGAATTCAAGATGGATGCTGGAGACCACATTCAAAGATGATGCACAAAATGTATGCATTATTGCAGCTGCCCTTGACCCAAGATTTCGCAAACTTAAGTTCCTGCCAGCAGAGGAGAGCCTAAAAGTGCCAGTCAAAGTTCAAGCTTTTGCACTGCAAGAAAATAGAAGGGACAGAGGAAACATTACTTGTCTGTCCCTGCAACATCAACCCCATCCTAACCCCTCTTCTCAGCTGCAGGGAATATCGTGACTATGAAAAGAACAAGCCTGACTGCAGAGCATATAGACTCTTGTGTCCCTTTCAGGATTGAGAAAAGTTCAATATTGAGATCAGTGCTTCAGATCAGATCAGTGATTCTAACTCCTACAATACGTCGTTCGTAAAAAGTGTTGACTTNGTTATCAAGGGTCCAAAATTGGATTTTTTTCTCTTATTTGTCAGAGCATTTGATTTATTGATTGCTGTCTGGATGTAAAGACAATTTCAACAAATATAACAAAAAATGCTTCTAAAAGACATTGCCTACCCAAGCTTTAATGATTGTACAAATGTCAGCTGTAGCTACAGTACCTAGCAACTTACCCACCAATCTTGTGTTTGCAGTGTGTGTGTGTGTGTGTGTGTGTGTGTGTGTGTTTATGACAGGTTAGACTCTAACTGATCTTGAAAGTTTCCAGGAACTCCTGTTGTTTCTGTTATTTTCCTCCAGACCCCAATGCTTTTATCTCCTTCCCTTTAAACCCACTAGATATCGCTACGAGATACCGTAGCATAATATCACATCGGCCTTTACGAATGAACAATTGACTTGACGTTGCTTCTCTGTCTAAAGATTTTAGTTACGTGTCTAATATATCTACATACTGCTGTCTTCTTCTATTATTTTTATGTAAGAATGTAAGAATTGTTCTTTAGTTTTTAGTCTTCAACTCCCAAATTATGAAATCTTATTATATTATCCGTAGCCACAAACAACGGTACACTACTCGCCACTGGAAAATGCTAAATTCGATAGAGGATATAGGCACAGTGGCACATTTGCGAAGATTACCACCTTGATATCAGTAATGTGTTGATATTTTGGGGATGGCTATTGGTGCTTTCAGAAGATATTCAAAGTTTCTGAAATGATCATTAGGAATGTGAATATGATGACCAAGCAGGTAGAGGGATTCATGTTTCATATCGCTCAGCTAGAAGAGTCTAATAAGGAAAATTGTCCCATTAACTGTAATGCAGCCTTTAGAACCAGGAAAAGAAAACATTTAGGCTACATCACAATATTCCCAGATATAAAATATCCCAATGAAATCCGAGATAATATCTACTCTCATTTGAGGATATTATATTATATTGATACACCGCCCACCTCCAGGTGGCACGAGCATAACATTGGTTAGTAGCAATAAATCAATTCAGACAAAACACCATTGGCTTTCATACATAATGTATTAGTTATCAAGGGTCCAAAATCTTTGAAGGAATTTGCATAAATAAGAATGCAAGTCCAGATTTACTTCAGTCTATCTCTTAACACTGTGACCTCTACAATTGAGAAAGACATTTGTATAGCAAACAACTTTTGCTTGCTTTTGTTCTATAGTTGTCGCAGAACCGTTGCACGACGATCCCTCAAAATAGCATTCAAGCTAATTCCCCAATCAGTCAGTGCATCGGCTAAGTGGAATTCAAGACCGATTTCACCATGTGATACCCGTGTGCCTCCAGCCTAAAAGCCTCTGTGTGATTGATAAATGCAAGAATTGAGGAGACATTTAGACTGGGAGAAGGCCTCTCTCATTAAAAATATGGTGTTAGTAATGAAGAGGAAATAGAATTAGCATTGAGAAGGATGAAGGGAAGCAAATTGCTGTAAATATTGTAAAGACTGATCGGCAACCTCCTCCTCCAGCCACAGCAGAAAGTCATTATGTGGGTTTTGGATATAGGTTCCCCATGACCGCATATTTATTATCTATCTAAATAGAATCACTTACCTCTGATGCTGGCTCTGATAGCCAGTCACCACAAATATCAGTTCCCCCTGGTGCCTCTGCCGGCAATTTTACATAAGGCCAAATGATTATGCGCACAACCAGACAGGATTGCATTTTGTTGTTAACTTGATTCGTGTTTTCCTATGAGAAATAACCATTTGTGGGGGAGATTTTTTTCCCTTTAAGAGTGTAAACTCAACACTGTTTGATATCCTCCATGGTGGAAAATTAGGTCACTGGTAGAAAGAAAAGACAAGTCAGTGTACTTCAAAACAGTGAAAGAAAAATGCCTCCTTGTAGTTCCATGACTGCCATGTGGCCATAAACCTCCTCCATGATCCCATATCTTTATTCACTGTACCTTATTTGTCAGTATGGTGCAATTTAGCTGTGTTTTTTTCCGCGCAGCCATTGTTCAGGCATTAACGGTTATGGCAATAAATATATGTATTACAACTGGGGATGCAGCACAATGCCTATTCATGAAAGCAACATATGCAGTGCTCAAAAGCATGTATGCACATAGGTATTGGCCCATTTGTCAAGCCTGGAGAGCTAATTATCTCATACCGTGCAATATTGTTTTCAAGCCATGCATTTCATTTTGCAACATTAAAACATACGTGGTGGAGGCAGCAGAAATGGTTTCCATGAGTATGAATGCATTAGAAAATTTTGGGAGGGGATGTTGTATTAGAACTCCACAGGGATATCAGCATGCTGCACCTCTTTTGGTTTGTCATTCATCTTCCTCCATGAGGGCGGAGAAAGAACCAGTGGGTAGTGACGCCTTCAGCCAACTTGGCAGGTTAATGAAGGTAATTTGATTTCATACATAATGGCTGCCCATGCCACGCAGGGCTTAATTGCACTCGGTGTCTGGGCGTCATTTCGTGGTACCAGCCGAGGCCCTGTGTATTTCCTGAAGGTTGTGCAGAGGCAAACAAGTTCCTGATTCAAGTGAGATGGAACCGATAGCTCTGTTTCATCTGCTAATAGTTTATCTTATTTCCCAGGCAGCTGTGAGCTCTGCTGTCACAGTGTGACGGCAGCGGCTCGGTTTTAGTGAATCAAGCAAGTTCATTACTACATGGCAAACAAACACCATAGTAGGCCTTACAGTCCTGGGATGACTCTAAAGGAACATGCTGGTGTTAACTTGGTCCTGTTTGTTACACCTCGATTTGATATTATACACATGGAATCTGTTTTTGTGTGACTTTGCTGTTGGTGTTGTCATCTTAGGCTGCTTCAGTGATATTTCAGAGATATATTGCTGTCAGTTTGTACCTGTCTAGATTGACGATGCAAATAAAGTATTATAATAATGGCTAATTCTATAATCAATTTGATTACATTTTGATCTAAGTTGGATGCAAACAACAAGGTGAGGTGAGACGACATGACAAGCATTAGGCCAGCAGCAGCGCCGTATTTGCTGTAGTTTGAAGGTGTCAGCATGTGGATATGGAAACCCAAAGTGGTCAATATTAAATAAATAAACAAAACTTTATAGATGAATAATCATATGACTACATATACACAAAATATATATATCATTATTATAAAATGTTATTTAATCCCGCTAGTTTTTAAGTAGCACATTTTTATTTGATTCCATTAGTTTTTATGTCAAACTCTCCTTTTTTCAGTCTTATTCATTCACCTTTTTCTTTTTTTTTTTCCATAATAATTCCAGACGAAAGCAATAGTTACATAATTGTCTCTGCCCCAATTGTCTTGATTGATAGACAAAAACTTTTCTGATGAGAAGTGGCATTATGAAATAAGAAACTTTGGAAAAAGGATATTTTGAAAATAATAACAGCTGGAAAATAAAATTTACTCGCGATTATTTCACAATGATCTGAGTTTTAAAAATGTGTTGGATTATTTCACAGTTATCATATATTTATTTTATATATTTTGTGTGTACTCATTCATATTATTAATTTCACAGTATATTATTAATTTTATATTGAACACCTTGAGTCTCCATATGCGAGAAGAAATATCCTACATTTTGGAAATGGTATTGCAGGCTTACATATTTTCATGACTGACTGGGAAACAATACATTCCAGAAATACATAAAAGACTCACTACTGTTGTAAAAACTGACGTTTTCTCGGCACCTAGCCTTTATTAGGTTCTGTTACAGAAACACTAAAATAAATAATAAGTAAACACATAATAGAATGGACAATGCACAATGGAATCAGATCCTACAGGGGATATACAGTACATATTAGACGGCCATGTAGTTATTCTTGTTCTGAATGATTGTCATCAATTGAAACAGCATTTCTCATCAGAATCAAATGAAATCGCAAAATAATGGTAAGTTGGGTGGAGTCTGAAATACACCATCCTAAAGTTAATTAGAGTTTTTTTCTCACCCTATAATTGGATCCTAATCAGCATTGGGGTTCAAGCTGTTTTCCTAAGACCTCTTCATTTGATCATTATCTACAAAGCTGTTGTAGATATTATAGGCCATATTCCTTTACTCTGCCATACAATCTAAATGGATCTTGTTTCAAAGCCTCAAGGACAGTCTGTGATGAGCTTGACTAGATTGCACTTTCCTGCTTATCTTCATCTACAGAGATGTCTGTAAACATCATAATGCACAGATCAAAATAATGTTGTGTCGCACGGGTTACAAATACAACTGTGGTTGTTCATACCAAATCATTTCTAAATATTATGCAAATATATTGAAGCAAACCATGACTGTAGCAAAACTGTCAAAATGGTCCTCAAAAAACCAGTGCATGCGACACCCAGCTGTGGATATTACAGTTTTACTTTGTCTATGGAGAAAGTCGCTTCAAAATTCTGTTATTTCATTATTTGCAGCCTCTTCACTGGTACACAGTAGTGGAGAACAGCCTTGTTAGTTTGGGGTTAGGGGGTTGCTGTCCATTCAGTGACATCAAATACTGACAATACAGTTGTGGAGTGATTGATGAAAAATACAGAGCAAAACACCAAAGCAATGGACAGCGTTTGAGCCAGGATTGCCTGGGAGGGGGTCAGATGGGCCCATTAGTGCCACTTAGGGGGTCACTGCTAAAGGGGACAATAAACAAAACTGAAAACTGTCCAGTCATTGAATGCTACAAATACTAAATTATTATAGGACAATTTATATGAGGCACATTATTTTAGAAATATAGACACTTTTGTTTTCGATTACAATAAAGAAATGAGAATGTTTTAGTAAATGATGATTTTATAAATCATATGGATGAAAAATTGGGCAATCAAAGAAGTACACGCCTCTTCTCTACCAGGGCTGTGCCAGTGATATTTCAATCAGTATTCTGCTTGAAGTCAACTTCAAATAACTTTCAAATAAAATTAATCTAGAAAACCACACCAATGTACTGTAGCTCACATGTAGCCACATTACTGGGATACCTAAAATGACTTTTCAGTAGGTTCTGTAAAGTTTGCATCAATACAACTACCACTTCGGAGTCACTGATCTGAGTGATCCTGTTGTCAGCTCTCAGTCTCACTTTGGCTGCTAAACTAATGTTAGCTAACGTTATAATTTCACAGATTAACAGAACAAAGCTGCTGCTCAGCTCTGAATGTGCTAGAGATCCTGATTAAGGTGATTAGATTGCGATTGTTCCTATCTGCTAGCTGTCAGTATTCGCCTGCTGACTACTGTAGCAAGAACTTATGGGGCTGGAAAACTTTTTAAATATCAAAACAGAAGAGAGGAGTTGCTGTAAGAAGCCATCTTTAGCCAAACATACAGACACCAGCCTGCGGTACACAGCTTCCAGATAACGGCCAACAGTTCGATTTTGGATAACTCACAAAATTAACATTGCCTGCTGTTAGGAAGGATCCTACCCTTGATATTACGGGGGACAACTGGGTGCAGGGAGGTTGTAATGATGGGACATTTAATGTTTTAGAGGGGTCAATGTCTTTATTTTGTTAATACACTTTTATTTATATTTAATGTTTATTCGTATAGGGACAAGTATGTAGCAGAAACCGATGCCACACACCACAGCATTTGTAGCCTAGGCTAATTTGTGATGCCTGTTGCTTGATGGGCCTTTAAAATACGTAAAACTCAACATCAAATACACAAGAGAGAGTACAAACTCACAAACTCACAAACTCAACTGTAAATACGTACATTAAGAACACAAAACTCAAACTCAACAAGAAAATACAGACCGAACAATACAAGATACAAACTGTGATACAATAAAACACCATAAAACAAGAAGCACCAGATCATTCATGACTACATGACTGAACCCTCTTCAGAAACTGTTTCAGTTCTAGTTAAAAATGATCCCAGTCAGGATCCAGTTTATATTTTTAACTGAATAAATGCAGCACAGTGCGGTCACTGCTGAGCTGTATAAATAGGGACCAAAATGTGCAGTAGCTTCATGCAGTAATCTCTGAAAGTGTTTGAAGAGTTCATACTGGTGAGATTTTAAAGTGTTCTTGTTGTTGTGGGCTAACAATGAGGCAATGCTGGCTGGATCATAAAATATGTTGGCAGGGGCGGAGTCTGTGCCAGCATACAGTAATTTAGAGCCAAAACAGACCATATGTACGGCTGCATGTTACCCCTGACCCTCATCAGCCAGGCTTACAATCACCAAAATGTTGTTTGCATTGGCCGGTCTCATTGTCCTCTTACTGTATAACAATGTTCACTCACTGCCAGGCATCAAATAGAAAGCCACTGGACTGGAGTGCAGAGTGGATAAGCACTCCTACAGATCCTCATAATATCTAGCTAAAAGCCTGGTTCTTCCTCACCTCGCTGCCTACCTTTACTAGTGGCTGTACAATTAGCAATAACAACCCCTCACATAATGTGCGTGTGTGCCAAGTCCAACGTCAAGCCTTTGCTCTTTCCTTCACAGTCCCAATATTTGGGCTTTGTCTTTGATTCACGTTTTACATTTTTATGTAGGTGTTTAGACTAACAGAAGAATAAGTTTGATTTTTCTCAACCACGGACATGAACACTACATACAAGAAGCCACTATGAAGAAGGAGCGGTCTGAACTATATTGCCTTTACATGTTATGAAAATAGAATAGATGTGCGTATAAAGATAGACTACAGCTTTTTATAATTCATGAAAATCAATCTCATTGTACGCATTAAAGTCAGTGGAACAAGCAGAGGTGTAAGCATTTAGCCCAATTAACCTTTTCAACATCAGCGAATCTTAAAATGATGGTGAGTGACAGGCAGAAAATAATAAATGAATCTGATCAAAAATAAATGTGACAGAGGCTTTGTAATGGGCTGGAGCACATCTTTGATGACAGCATTTGCTAACATTGCCATACTGGTGTTATTCCCTGTTTTCTGGAGCCAAGCCAAGCCGAAGACAGTGTAATGGCACTGAGAGTGTTGAGTGGTTTGTTGGAATGAACAACATTCTTTGCTTTTAGTTGATCAACAACACGTATGTATGGCCTGATGGAAAGAGCTGTGCCCTTGACCCATCACAATAATGCTATATAATAATAATTAATAATATATTTTTTTCTTTTTTCTTATACAAGAATCTTCTATATTCTCCACAGATTTTTCTTGGACTGTCAGGTTTATTCCAGTAATGTGTTGGACTCTCAACTCAGACAATATCTCCATCTTGTTTGAAGAGGTTGGGATGATCCACCTCACTTTGGCATCACCTACGACCATGACCATCCGGCAGCAGGCTGCTGGCCAGTCTGGACTTACCATCATGCTGGGTAGCATGTGGGAAATTTGTGTGCTCTGTTCAGATAGATGTAATTGAGCACGATGTTACAAATGACGCAGATGGAGGAAAAGACAAATCAACTCATATCAGTGTCTAAACTTATGAAATAAAAAATATACTTACATTTGTTTGGTTATCAGTGTGTTTATGTGTGCAGTGTGTGTGTGTGTGTGTGCATAGTGCACAAGATATGAGTTCATATACTCCACTCTCTTTATGAACCAGATTTTTTAATCCTTTGCTTTTTTCTATTGCACAGTGACTGGGTAGTCACATCAGGCCGACTTTTTTTCAAATGTAGAAACTTTCCTTTTATAAGGTCAACATTCATGGTTG
The DNA here is from genome assembly GCA_003416845.1 of Oplegnathus fasciatus. Classification (NCBI taxonomy): domain Eukaryota; kingdom Metazoa; phylum Chordata; class Actinopteri; order Centrarchiformes; family Oplegnathidae; genus Oplegnathus; species Oplegnathus fasciatus. The sequence continues at coordinate 325,733 of NTHP01000314.1, read as the reverse complement.
TTTGGCTTCATAATCTGCCATAAAGCCAAAGCCAAAGTCCACTTCTGAAAATGGCTCATTAAGATTTTGATCAATCTTGTGCTTTCGGTGAGACAGACGTAGGAAATGCCATCAGAAAATTGCATTTCCCAATGACATTAGGCGCCCAGTTGACCATCCAATTCCATGTGTTTCTATTGAGATGTTAAGATCTGATATCATTTGGGTCAGAAAACCTGCTTTTTTCTCTAAGTGAGGCAATTAAATTTCCTTGATGGTCTCTGAGAGCACTTAGCTTAAGAGAATACACTTTTAAATCAAAAAGCTTTCAATCATCTCAAATCATATTTGGGAGAAATCTGCCCCCGAGTGTAGTGTCACATGCAATGCTATTGAGCATGTGACAGACTCGTGCTGAGATAGGCGATGTTGGGAAAGGTTATTGTGCATGTCTCTGTGGGCCGTGCATTGGCTGCGACATGTTGTTTGTCGGCATTACGACGTAACCTCGTATCAAAGACAGGACAGGATAAGAGAGGCTAACCTCAACTGAGGGGAGGCCTGCCAAATTGAGACAGACTGTATCAAAGAACATAAATGAGAGGAGAAATATTAATGGGCTGCTGAATTTATTACACTTCCTCTCTCACGTTGGGATCAAATATGGCAGTTGCTATCTTAGACTATCTAAAACTGATCTCATTTACAAATAAGATGAAATTAGCTTAAGTAATGTTAACGCCACAAGACCTGCCAGGTATGGAAGCATATAAAGATTTGAATTTTATGAGCTTTTATGTAATTACTACTGAATTAGTGTTGAAATTGAAAAAACGTAATTCCTAGTATATACCGTATATACAGCATATGTTTTTTTAGGGCTCACAAACTCACAAAACACCAATTTTCAAAAACTATATTTAAATTTTTCAAATTCAATAAACTCAACTCAGATCTAAAAATTCAAGTAAAACAACTGGTTGCTCAGATTGGCTCGCTCAAATTTAGACGGCAAAATTCAAGCTATTAAATTCTGATCTGAATGTCTGATACCAAGGATAAGCAATCAAACCAAGAGTGAGCCAAGCAAGAGTGGAAGTGATCTGTCCTCGAGCCTAAAGTGCAAACTCTGTAAATCGGATCTTAACAGCATTTGATGACTACATACATGATATGCTAAAAGGCAGCTAAAGCTACAAAAAGTCAGCATCCTGAAAACATGTAAGGACACAAAGTATATTATACTTATACTTACTTAAAGGCTTATATTAGGAAGCCTTTTTCACACCTTGGACACAGACTTCAGATGAAACCTTTTGGCTAATTCTGGCATTTTTTATACTTTATACTTTTATACTATTTATTAATTTGCACTGTCCCTTCTCTCAAATAAATTAAACTAACATACCAGAGTACCATAACAAAAATAGAAAATGTTATTTAAATCTAGCATAACCATGTTTGCATGCTTAGGATAGAAAAATGTTGTTGGACAATCAGCTCAGAGGTTAGAGCTCTGCTTTATTGTTTGTATCTTCAAGCAGTAGTTATATGTTACTTTTACACATAACAGGTTATGAGGATGTGGCCTCACTGATGAGGTTGGCTGGGTTTGCTGGAATGTAAACTTTCCCAAATTCAATAAAGAGCAGGACAGAGCTGCTAACCTGATACAGTAACGTCCAGGAACAGCTCCCACACCGTGAGAAATACTACACAGTCAATGTTCCAGTCCTGAACAGAGCTTTTTGTAACGTTACCTGTAACCCAGCAAAACAGTATGGTTAGCTAATGATGCTCCTTGGTCTTGGAAGTTAGTACTTCTGCAGATAGTCAGCTAGACTAGTTAGCCAGGCTTCCTATCATTAGCAGCTTACTTAAAGTCACAGCGACACCAAAGTTAAAGGTGTAGTCTGTAATCCTGGAGAAAGCTCGTTGATATTTAATCTCAACAGCCAAACAAATACACCCCTCCCTTCAGTGCTCCTTCAGAAGCCCCCCCTCCAAATTCATGGACGCGCATTGCCAAGGCAACGAGCCCTGATCGATCTGAACTCCATTCAGAAAACAAGCATTTTAAAAGCTGTTTGCTTCTCGTTTTGCGAACAGACCTGGCAAAGCATGAATTCAGACTTTCTACAAATCGGAATCATGATGTAGTTATTTTGGCATCCTTTTGATCCATTTATTGCAATTGAATCACAGCAAAATCTGCTTATTTTGGTATCAAACCGCTGTAGTAAGCCAGATTAATTCAGCTGGCATGATGTGGCTTGCTAGATACAGTGAATATGTATTGATTTTGATGCACCAATCATGAAACTGCCACTCACTGGAGACAGATGGAGAGGCGAAATTCACAATAAACACAAAAAAAATACTGCGGTGAAACTCGTGCGAGTAACGCACAGCATTAGTGTTGTGCTGTGCACGAGTACGAGTTGTGACAAAGCGTTGGTATTTCATGACCTGGGAAAGAGAGCAGGCTGGTGGCTTGCTCCAAGCCACTCTGTTTCCCATTTACAGAGCCAGGACAGTGTATGAACACCTGACTTTTTTTCAGAACGGACAGCTAGCGGACCGTGAGGAGATATTCTTTTAATTTGACAAAGAGTGTATCGGATTAGAATTGCACACTACACCTTTTAAAGCATCGTTAGTTTCAGCAATGTGGCGTTGATTTGAGTTATATGTGGGCAGAGTTTAGTTAGGATTTGAATCAAATCCTTGAAATTTGATTGGATTGCCAAAAAGTGAGCTTGGCAATTATACACAGCGATACAGAGCAGTATTGCCAACTTAGTGACTTTTTCGCTGGATTTGGTGACTTTTACGACCCAGCCAGACACTTTTTTTGCTTGTTTTTTGTATTGTTGTGTTTTGACTGTTGATAAACATAAATGAAGGTAGATTGTTTTTTAAAGTTCCGTGCTATAAATTAAGTGCCATTTAAATTTCAACATTAAGTATTCAGTAGTCATTAAATCGCACAATTAGGTAGTCGGTTACTTAAAAGATTCAAATCTTTCTGGCCATAATTTGCTTTCATACCTCTATTGTGCTGGCAATATACATAAAATAGATGATCTTTCTGTGACAGTGTTAGACGTTATATTAAACAAAGTAACATATAAAGACCTTTAGTTAGTAAAAAAAAAAAGAAGCTGGATGACCATCCGGCAAGTCTGAAATCAAATACTTCACCTCTGTAACTACCTGCTCACTGGTTTACCATCCTGCTCTATTTTACGACAGCTAATTAGGCAAGTTTTATAACCAGGTTTACTTAACTCTGTCATGCAAGGATAAATTACCATTTTGCACTTCTCACTTAATCATTTTAATTACCACAGGCAATTTATCAGGCTGTCTGCAGGGTATGAATAATTGGAAAGATTATTAGATGAGAGTATAAACTGTATATATCAGGATATACCGACAGTGTATATGTAAGAATATATGGTGTATTTTGCAAAGGCTCTGAAGGAATGATGGTATATCAGTTTTTACTGTGTACAATATACATTACAGCCCATCGTATTACAGTCGATAACTTCATAGTCAAATGTGTTAGATTCATCCATTTTACTGTTATTCCCAGTCTGTCCTCCCTTACAGAGATCATCAGCAATAGACAGAAGGCTCGCTGTTATGCCGGTTTACACATTTTAATGCTCGTGTGCATCGGGAGTGTGTTTGGGAGGGGCTGGCCCTTTGCTGACTTTGTCCTGACATTCATTCCCACACTATATCAGCAGCGAAAGGGGGATGCATCACACGCCTCCTCCACACAGATCAAAGAGGGGTGTGCCACGCTGCTGTGGGCTTACTTGAGAGACTACCAACATGAAAATACCACATCCCAGTCCTCAGCGGGAGGCCAGTCTGTAATTGTGTCTTGTCAGACCTCCAAAGTCCCTCTCACAGCTTCGTACCTGACATTTTCCTCCAATGAATTTATTTTTCATTCTTTGGTATTTTGGCAGCGGTGCCACTTGTGACCATATTTAGCTCCTTTCTCCCACCATGTGTACTGCGAGCCAGTGATAAAAGTGTGTGAAAATTGCATCTTATTTGAAAAGACAAAAAGAAAAAGAGTTACCCCCATCAAGAAAAGGTCACATCGAGCAACTGATGAATGGGCAAATTCACCAGTGCTGTATCAGTTTATGATTCATTGGTTTATACAGTATATGCCTCACAGTAAAACATTTTGCAACAGTAGAAATTGCCACACTTCAGTATGAAAGAGAAAACCCATATCAGTGATCCATCTGCAGAATCAAACTTACCATGAAGCCATTTTGTGTGATCAACCAAAACCAGGACGGACATCAATGTGACATTTTACAGTAAAAGTCACTACTGCAGACGCTCGCTTCAATTGCATCAAATATGACACAATTATATAATGAAGGGCATTGCCCACAACAAAGATCCTGAGCTCTAAACACCATAATGCATGTTTTTTTTAGAGGCACAGAACACACACAGTTTTTGGTTTTACTACATTTCACCAAGAAATACCTGGAATGTCTTTTAGATTAGTTTTAACAGATGTTCACCCAGAATTTAGGCCCTGACACAACAAAAGTTGTTCATGCAGTGAAAAGGCGCTGTTCTGTTTGCCGTAAACAAGATCTGTTGTGATTGAATTGTGATTGTACTTTTGGTATAAAAAAACAACCTATAGTAATTGGCATGAGGCATGCTGTGCATAGAAATGATATAATGCTGTGCTTACGATGGGCATGGAACCATTTCTTTAAGTCATGGTTCGGCTTAGAGATTGGCTCGCAACAACGAACCAACCCAAGCAACATTTTGAGGCAAATATTACACATAACCCTGAATCCTGTGAAGGTGGGTCACAAACGCGTAGACGCATTCAGAAAATGTTTCAGTTAGATAGAAAAATGTGTGTGTTTCCCAAGGCTTTATTGCTCAAATTTTAACTAACGTATATAGACAATAAAAACTGAGAGAGGTCTGGAGAAGAATAACAAAAAGAACTGTACAGGTGGCACAATGGCTGTTTGGGGCAAATAAACTTAGACTGAGACTGCAAAAACGATGCAGCAACCAAATTTGTGCGAATAACGCGAAGCAAAATTTTGCTTTAGGAGGCTGATTTCACACTGACATATGTATATTGTAAGGGCATTTCATACCTGCCATTTTCAAAGTATGTGTAAGAAGTGTAACTTGCAGAAATGTGTCTATTTCTCATTATATCTTATTCATTTAATACCTCATTTTCCTCCTGTTTTCTCTCAAATTCGAATGGCCAATTCCCAGTCCTTGTAGCTGCTAACTCTAGCTTTGTCCTGGGGAGGGTGTAGACAGACTGTGCTACCTCCATGGCACAAAATGTGGCGAGCTGCTTCTCTTCACCCGCCTGTAATGAGCTCTGCCAGGAGGGCGTAACAGACAGGGCTCATGCCATCCCCTCAGTTCTACCCTCCACTTTGTTGATTCCCTGTATTTGTTGAGACGAACACTGCTGATAATGTTTATTGGAATGCCTAATCAAGCTGGAGCTACAGCTACAGAATGTGGATTTTGAATTAAGACTGCCTTCATTATATATTTTGACTTCATAAATTGTGTGTGAAACTGTGCTGCATGTTGTAGGCCGATGTACATCTCAACTACTTGTTTCTAACTTACTTGTCAATTAACTACAAAATAAAGGAATCTACTGTACCAGACTATACTAAACCTCATTCAACGGCACAGATGTTTTTACAACAGCCATCCTCTCCTTTTTTGACTTCTACAGGATTTGATGAGCGTTATATTACGGCATTCCCCCAAAAAGCAGGGCCTAAATGCAGCTTTTTGCTGTCGGTAAGGACTGAGAAAGAGTTCTCAGTGGTAGGTCGCACCTTCTGCTTCTCCCAGTAAGCTTGGAATAATAATGCTGTAAGGCAGTACAAATGCAAGTAGTACTAACTGCTAAATTTAGTCTCATCTCTATCTCTTTTTACAGCACCAAACGTTACAGTAACTAATATACATAAACAGAAAATGTATGTCCCTGAGTGTACCGACTCAATGATTCGTTCAGCACAAACACATACTGTAGGTAATCTTATACTGTTCAGTACTACACCTCTGACTTACTGTAGGGCTCCTTGAAATCTCCCCGCGCTAGCATGCTGTATGTTACTGAGAGGACTGAAGATTAGCATATGACATGACAGATTACATTAAATCATGTCTGCGCCGTACTTTATGACATTAGCCTCTTAGCCCAGGCATACAGATGCATGCAAATGCTCCCCCAAACCCTCTTATTTAAATCTGCTGCATGACACGGCACCTTTGATATGATTATTAGTCATCTAAGCGACTTGACTTCACCCTCATCAGATAGGAGATGTCAGCGAAGGTGAGAAATGATGGCCACTTTGAACATGAACCTTGACAAGCTGCGGTGAAACACTGAAAAGCTGGCGACTGACTGAAAATGTTATTTAACAAAGGATGTGTACGTGGGGAGATTTTTGCCATTTTTTTCTGCCATTCTCGCACGATTTCCTCGTGAAACGTTGCACAAAAAGTCCTACCGTTTCCTCAGATATAAAAGAAGAAAGTTGTTGAGAATGTGGTTGTTCTTTTCATGCTGTCCAACTCATTAGTAACAGAAGTCAGTCTATCTCAGTCATAACTGCTGCCCAGATGGCTCCCCAATCTGCCCCATGTAAAGAGTGAATCATCATAATCACACATAATCTGGTGTTTAACACATGCCTTTTGCTTCAATTTTTAAAATTATACACTACAGTAATACATAAATCAAGCTCTTTCTTTTTAAGATCTGCAAGTGACACAGAGATTGTGAGTTATCATGTATAGTCTGAAAGAATTCAGCTCATTCCAATTGTTAGTCACATCCAGTGTTTGCATATAGTGATACCCACAGCCTCGTACTCTTTGGGGAGGTAGGGATTGTAGATACTTCTCTCCAATTATTCCCAGTGTCATCGGAGAAGCCCCCAACACCACTCGAGTGTCTTGTCTGTGCTCTCTGGTCTTTAATCTTAATTATAAAGCTATCATTACAGCATGAACCCTGGGCTGCCAACAGTGGAGCCCTGGGCTCATCTGCTCTGAATCAATCAAACTAAGTTCTGCACTGGAGGACTTTTTCTCTTTTTTCAATCAGGTCATTTTGATTCTCCCTTATCTCATTTTCATAATTATGCTTGTCCCCCTCTCTAATGGAGTGAAAATTCTCTACCTCCCGAAGCTTTACATGGTCAAGTCTGAATATTTAAACTGTGTTGCAACCTTGAACATCTGACCTTGCTTTAGAACTTTGTGACAATAACTGTTTTTTATTTTTTGGTAGCGAGCAGAGCTTCAGCGAATAATCCAAAAGAGCAGAATTGGTTCCCTGCAGTTCTTGTTAATGGAGCCCTGTTAATAGTGGAGGATAAGACAAGAACAAAATAACTTGAGCAGTTTATTGTTTATGAGAAGGTGTTAGATATGGAGTTATGTGTCTGTGAAACGCCCTCATTCACACTCAAATTGTCAGCTTCTGCTGTAAATCAAGGCAGTAAAATTGGATGACAGAGAGAAAGTTGGCAGCAGCCAATGACAAATTCTCCCTATCTCAAACGCAGCTGACATCTTAAAGCTGTGATCAAGCGAAATGATCTAAGGCATTCAGTCCTCCATTGAGAAGTACAGTGTGTGTGTGTGTGTGTGTGTGTCAAACTGATTATAATGTCAAACTGAAAGTACAATTCATTTTTGCTAAGAAATCATTATATACGTATATTTGATGTTTGCGTTTTGACTTGTTTTTGTAATTACCAAAAATCAATCAATGAATCAATCAATTTTTCTGCAGTGATGAGGCCCCCCATCTGTGATTTGAACACTCCCTATGCTACGCTGTGTAACATATGGTGTGACAGCCTGATCTGGACTAATGAAAGAGAAACGGTTGACGCTAGCTAGCCCCGTCATTTGTAGCTTTCTAGTTTCCACCTTCCTTTTCTAAGATATACTAGCTTCCACTTTGTGAGTTGAATATGCGAACTCTCTATCTTTCTAGCTCCCATTTATTGAGTGGAAGCTAGTTAGCCTACTTTGCAAGCTTCCACTCAATTCCTAAATGTTGTAAAGGACAGATAGCTTAAATTAGCGGTTGATAACCAGCACTATGTGAGCTTCTTGAAAAAAAAAGGAAAAAGCGTATCATTGTTCATGAGATATAAAGTATAACATGCTTCAGTAAAAACGCACCATGTGAGATGGTGTGTCTCCTAGCAACGCTGGCCCTCAAATGGGAAACGTCCACCCAAAGGCTTGAAGCTCAGACGCCACAGTTTTAGTCCCCACAAATATGTCCCAGAAACTACGGAGCATGGAAGAAAAAAAAAATCTAAGGTAAAAAACCACAAAAACATGTACTTTTGCGAGATCTCACAAAAGTTTTTCATTACATCAGTGTACAACGCACAGCACAACAATGGAGCGCACACACCCGTGGGAGAGATTGATAGACTTTTATTTTGAGATTGCCGTCATATATAAAGACATTAAATCAGTGCTTGGCAGTAGGCACGGTTTTCACATAAGTGAGAGACATCTGAAGAGAGTACTCCCGTCGCAAAGCGGACTCTGACCTGGCGGTCCTGGTTGAATTCATTAACAACCCACCGCAGGAAATGTTCCAAACCCTCCTCCATGACTCTTCTTTTCTGCTGATTCCCAAATGGCCAAGCGACCAGAAAATACACTGACATAAGTGTTACAACTGTAACGCTTTAGATTATAGCCCGCAACGTACAGCGTAGTTACTCCGGAGTTACGGTGTAATTTTTTTGTGCTACGGGTGTACCAGTAATGTTACAGTATGTACCAGTACATATACAGTATGTAGGTGTATAAACAATAACGTAACTGCCGTATTTATGCCTAATTTAGATGACGTTATTTTGCCTTAATTGATCCAAACTCCATTCAGAAAATAAGCATTTTAAAAGTTGTTTGCTTGTCGTCTTGAGGACAGACCTCACAAAACGTGAATTCAGACATTTTACAAATCAGCATCATGATGTAGTTATTTCGGCATTCTTTTGATCCATTTATTGCAATTGATTAATTGTGTGCACCCCATTGTCCATAGTTGTGGTAGATTCATGGTACATTAGTAGTAGTACATTGACGTAATGAAAAAGTAGGCTTACATGTTTTTTGTTTGTTTTTTTACCTTTGATTTTTTCCCTCTCCATCCCATGTCCCTTCCGGGGTTCCGTAAAAAACAGTTTATCCTGTTTTGAAAAATAGAAAATATGCACAGTAGCTGAAGTATTGTTACATTTTATATTTCCTCATTCAAAAAGTGAGGAGAATTAAGATAAAAATAATAATTTTCTGTTAATTCTGTTCTGAAAGTAGCTTTTGGTGTAAGACTTATTTATGAACTGGGTGATTTTGAGTTCATGGTAAACATTAGGAGTGGGACATAATCTGTTTGTTTTCAAAATGTAGCAAGCTATGCATTGTTCTGTATCAGCAGCACCAATCATAGTCATAATTCATGAATATCCAAATATAGAGCTTCAGTTTAACAGATAGTCAGTGAACTTAAGAACTTTAAGTCTAACAGTGGAGAAACTCAAACGAAATCCTACACAAAGACAACCTGTGAGTCACATCATTCATCATTAAAGATGATGGAAAAGATCAAAGAGTAGATGAATTTCGCTTTTTAGCTTTCAACAGGCGCTGCAGGTACAGAATTGCTTCCCACTGTCCATGCCACCTAGTCATAGTACAAAGGGAAAAGAGCCTGACAAGTGAGCATATGACAGAGGAGATTATGTTGAGTCCATAGGTCACATTTCTTTAATGCGCAAACCCTCCAAAATACCTTTTATTGCTGTCTGGTAGAAAGCGAAAGCCTTAGTTTAATGCGATAGAATGGAGGTCCTCATTGGTTTTAAAATATGCAAAGAAGTACATGCTAACATTAACCACTGCCTACATTATTTATCCTCCTGAAAAGTGTTTTATCAGCACTAGGCCTGCTTTACTTTACTTTTAAATATTCAAATTAGAGCGGAACTAAAATATCTATCATGCAAGAAAAGGGCTCTTTTACATTTGATTTTAAAACTAAGCTCACGATTCTCATATGTTTGGTTAAAAATGGTTTGATTTATTGCAAATTCTGTGGAGCTGCATTTTTGTAAAGGAGTTGCCGAAGGCTTAACTACACAGTGATCAATATTTTTTTTTCTATGTGGCTGAAATACAGTCAAGAACTGATGATTGTTCGACTTCTGCTTGCAGTCTAATGAGACATCCGGTTTTGACTGACGGAAAGCTCAAACTGATTTAACTAACAAAATAAAATACCTTCAGTGTTCATTTTAAGCATCATAATAATATCAAAACAACCAGTAAGTGGTCAGCCACACAGTTGTACTGAAATATGTGAATTCCAAGATTACTATGTAATGCAAGGTCTGTGTTTCATACACTTAGTTCCCTTTTGAGCAATGTCTTAAAATCCACTTCAAAGTGTTTGTGAGACTTGGGCGTAAACTTGAAAATGTACTAAAAGCCCGTTATCATAGTTTGTGAGAAAGGTTCTTAAATAAAATATGTTTTTCTCAGTAACACCGTAAGGTCATAAAGTAACCGATTAATCTCTCACAAGTTACTCTGTGTTCATTTCTTAGTCTTTAGTGGTTGATTCTTTCCCTGATGTGGACTTTATTTACATGGCAGGAGGTTTTAGAGGGAGAGGGAAAAGCTTTTACTGTGGTTTACATTGGCCATGTATCATTGGGCTTACTAAAAACTAAAGAGCTGTTCCTTGCTTTTTAGCACTCAGTCTTTTCCCCCGCTCTTTATTCCCTAACACCCATCACAAATTTGGTCTGGTATGTGACTGCTAATTTATCCTTTCAATGTATGATATCCTGTCATCTCCTCATTTGTCCCTGAGTGTTTCTAATCTGAGATAATCCCAGTCAAATCCTTTGATTGTGTGTTTGGACCTGATCCATCTCTAAAGAAGCAATTTAATGGGCTTCATGGCACTTGGTGTAAAGTCATTTATCTAGTGGATTGGATGTGAATGCTTGTTTTAATAAGTGCTCTTCATGAATAGTAGGAGACGTGCCATTTAATTAGGCAGAGTGTAGACCTATCTCATCCCCACAACTTCTCCAAGGTTTTTTATTTGGAGCTGAGTGCTTTGTTAGAGAAGGTGGTGGTGGCTTGTGGTTTTAGAAAGGTTTTGACAGTAGTTCTAAGAAGGGCTGGGCAATATAAACACGAGAAACATTTGCTTGATACGAAAATGAGAAACTTTCGATGTGTTACATGCTTAATAACGTATTAACAGCCAGTCATGTCACAGAAGCAACATATATAGCAGTCCTTTAGTAACAGACAGCCCACCTCCCAAAATAGCCACAGCAGGGTCGGTTTAGTCAGCTAAACACACCACACGCTTTTGTTTTCATATCTAAAGCCAGACAGACAGGTATGCAGTTTACAATGATAGCAATGACAGTTTTACCACTCAAAATTCATAGAAACAGTGGGCCTTTGATTTCACCCAGAAGTAAAAAAGCAAGTAAAAGCAGGCCTGTCATATCTAACCGATGACCGTTCATTTTTGTCGTCTGAAATGACAACTGCTGCTAGCAGATTTCATCAGCTATAGATACCCAGTGTTAGCTAATTACCTAATTACGTTAGTTAATTAGCGTATTTTTTATGTTTCTAGCTGAATCATTTCAAAACAAGAACCCTGTCTGTTCTCGTGTTGCAGGGTAGAGCCACTTAGCCGTAGTATTATAGTTCGGTATTATAGATAACAATATAGTTAAAATGTAATTTTTTCTAACATAACTGTTTGTCTGGATGCCAACTATTGAAACACACACTCGGACAAGCAACACACAGATTAGATTTATCCTTTATTTTGGTATATTTACGCAGTATGTTTCACTTTTAAGAGAAAATGCTTTGAGAATGACAATTAAACCAACGTGTTTGGTAAACCTAACGCTATCTAACGCTCCCATTTGGGTTTTATTCCTTGTTTTATATAAAGCACTTTGTAACTTTATCTTTGAAAATTTCTATATAAATAAAGTATTATTAATAAGCAGCCAGCCACTGACAGAAACACCCTTCAGTGATAAAAGACATGGTGCTGATGCTAGCAGTGTAACATGACTGTGATTGGCCCCGGTGCAAATTTTTTTCTTAGGCCCACCCGCCTCGCCCCAAGCGCACGCACAGACACACACAACCAGTCCAGACAATTGCAAAGCAGACAATAGCTATGTCACCAGGGAGAGGCTCGCCATGCAACGCCCATCCTGCAAACAGCACCACGTACAGCAGACGAAGTGCCAAATTTATCAGCTTGTCCAACAGCCTGCACACAAACCACCACAGCCTGATTTCTCCAACTACCAAACATCCGAAATAGCTTTAGCCAGCCTACACTAACAAATCAATACAAAGGTAGCTTGCACAGTATGTCAATAAGCATAGAACATACAGCCATCAGGAAAAACACAGCAACTCATTATAGGCCTGCACAGTATGAATGAATGGATGACGGCACCTGATCACACAATCACTTGCATTCATAGAATTCATCATTCATCATCAATGGCACAGCGGCCAAATGTTATAACAGACACAGATTACAGTAGATGCGCATTTTCTGACATATGAGAGGTAACTATTACATTGCTGTAGATTTAAATCCTACTCCATAACAAAGAGAAACCCATACTTACACATTAGAAGTTCATCTTACGAGCCTTGCGCTCAGCAAAGTCATTAACAACGCGGCTCAAGTCCGAATTCCTGGCTCTGCTGTTCTCTATTGAGGGTATAGCCAATCCACTGAATCTTTCTTGCCCCATTCCGCTCCTTAAATACGACTTTATTAACTTGCGCTTGAAGAATGAGCACTCCTTGGTCGCAGCAGTGACACGTATGGTTAGGTATAACAGCAATGCTGTGCAAACGTTGCTAACTTGCTAAACATTATGCTGCTAACTTATCGTCCTGAAGAACACTTGCTGCTTCCTAAAACGTTGAGAAGAAACTGACGTCCACACAAGTTATCACAAATGACAAGGAGCAACAAATTCACACTAGTGTTTCCCAGCAAGCCTTCTTCCTTCGTAAGTTTGGAGAAGAAAACAAACAAATTAAATAAGTGGCGGGTAGAAATAATATCGATTTTTAATAAAACATGTAGTTTTGGAACATTTCAATAAGGACAAATAAAAATACACAAAAATAGGCTATGACTCAAAACTGCAAGTGTTATACACAAGGTGGTATATATAACTATCATCCTCTTGAGAGCTCACAGTGCAAGAATGATCTGCTCATTTTGAAAAATGTGTGACACGGTCGATATGCGAGAGGGCCCACCCACTGTACAATGGTTAAGCTGCACAACATTACCTTCCTACATGGGCCCCTGACAGCTTCTGGGCCCCGGTGCGCTGCACCGCTTGCACCGTCAATATTTACGCCAGTGGCTGACGCGCAAGACCAAAAATCAGATAGTCAGATATAAACATTTCACACTGTGGGATTTATACTGACTGAAGATTGAAGGTTTTTTGTGTGTGCTTTTTATTTAAATAGATTTTCTTTTTGCCGTTTATACAATTTGTGGTACGGAAGTTAAGAGAATCTTTAAGCTGAACAGAAATAGTTCTAAGAAAGGAAACAGTTGCAGGAGACCTGAAAGCAGAGGTTGTTAAGGGGACAAATAATACCACAACCGTCACTGTGGAACTTTCCATTGGTATTTGTACTCCGTCAATATGCAGAAAGATGTGTTGGGAAATTCCAAAATGTGTTAGTCATTTCCCAGCAGTGAGTATACATGATGGTTTGTTGCATCACAGTGTTGTTTTTAGGAAAGCGGTCTCTTCCATTACATGCTCCTCCTTCATTATGAAATCTTGCCAATCTTGTATTATGTTCCTTTAAACAAAACAATGCATGTGGCGGAAATGAAAAAGAATCTACCTTTGTGGTGTATTACAGTCATCAGTCTCTCACTCACAACATCTATGTTTAGATCGCCTTGACAGAGAATGCACCAAGTTCACCAGAAAGCTTTTCTGTTTTTTTCTCCATGTGGCTTCCTGTCCTGACGTGCCCCAGTGTGCAGCTGCGATTGGCTGCTCACTTTCACAACTTCCTCAGAAACAAAAACACAGAGCAGTCAGCTGACAGCGAGTGCAGTCGTAGAAAGTGCAGATATACAGTAGTAAATGTATGTTTTGACAAGTTGATTTGTCTCTAAATGTTCTGCGAGGGAAACCATAGGAATGTTAGCAGGAAGTGGGGGAAACTGCTGGTATCTGGAAGTACTCAGAAGTGAGCGGAAGACGCCGTCTCTCAGGCACAACAAAGAGTGAAATATGGGCAGTGAGTACCAACCACTGTCTCCAGCCGAGTCATGCAGAAGTTTAGTCATAGGTATGTGTGCTGTCCTAAACTGTTCCAATTCGTGAGAAACATACATTGCACTTCTTATGCATTAATTAATTACACTAATTATTATTGATAGTATTGTTAATGATCTGGTAGTGTGTACTTTCTCTGTCACCGAGATGTGACCACACTGAGAGCAGGGCTTGTATCTATTCAGCATCTCAGCTAGGAATTTAGTTGAAAGTTTAACTAGGACTAAAACCACTCCTGCCTCAGAGGAGACCTTTAGGGACTTACTTTCTGTAAGGAGTAGTTCTCTTCTCTGAGGAGAGAGTGTGACATCACTGTTTTATAACACTCAGCTGCAAAGTGAAAATTATGATGATGTATTATTATATGTGCAGAAATTAATAAGTAGCTAGCTTAAAGCAACTCTGTGGAACTTTTCATTTTGTGTTGATTTTGGCGGTCCCTGTGGACAAAGGCGGTAGTGTTCACCTAACACTAGGGTTACATGTTCCCTCCGTTTCAGTCCCTGCTGTAAGGAGACTACTTCTCCCGGAGGAGACTGGGCGGCAGCTCCGGGGATGGACCTTCAGTTAGCGGCTGCACAGCTCAAATTCAGCCAGAGCAAACCCCAGCACCATAACTATTAGAAACTAATAGAAATAGCCAATATTTTTGCTGTTGGTCTTGTTTGCTTCTGTAGGTCATATAGAGGCATCGGTATTAAATTGAGACTGTTTCATAACCTCTTAAAAACTCCATAGAGTATTTTTAAATAGCTTAATTAATGATATTTACCAGTAAGCCGTTTACATAATAGGCTGTACCTAAATAAACAGTGGCAAGCCAGGCGTGTGGCCTCAAAAAAATGAATGTACATACAATTAAAAACAGTAGTTAACTTGCGTCAGACCTCACAGAGTTTTACGATGGTGCCTATAAATATGCAGTATTGCACGCGCAGCAATAATGTTGCAAACCCTCTGAGGGCTGTGGAGTGGAGCACCGCTCCTGGAGAACATTGAATCTTCTCTTCCACTGTCCAAACCCCCTGTCATCGACTCTCCTTGTAAAAAGGGGCACTCCACTGATTTTGCACATCAAGTTGGGTTTACTCATCACAGAGAGCACTCGTCAGCTTGTGGAAACAGCCTGTGTAATATCTTCTGCAGCTCTGGAAGGAGACAAATACAAATTTATTACAAATAAATAAATAGGTAGTTAACCGACGATTTGCATGAATGCAGCTTGTGGAAATGAATGAATCATGAATAATCTGATTCATATATATCATCTATATGAGCTATCAAAGTTCGATTCACTACTGCTGAAATTGTAGTCGTTGCAGACCCAAATTGTCACGTCTGCAAAGCTGCATTTTTCCTCTTGTCTGAAGGTCGTGAGACCATGTGCACAAAAATTATGATTTCTTTTTACCGTGACAGTATATTTTAATATATTTTTGGCCAGTTAGGACTGATTTCCTACCCTGAGATGCTTGTTACATACAGACCCAGGTCCAGTATGAAATATATCTTCATGCATAGATTATAAATGTACCGTAGGTGTGTCATTTAAAGTAATCTGCTGTAAATGTGAAAAATATTGGGAAAATATTAAGTGAATCCACCTTTGAGCCATCATCCCTTACTTGTTTTTCCCTTATTACAATACCTTCACATCAGTTAAAATACCAAGAGATATGTGGTGGATAAAGACAAACTGATAAGTTAGACAAGGAGTCTGAAGCTTTGAGAGAGTTTTGGATCATGGAAAAGGTGCACCTCAGTACCAGACTTATCTCCCTAATATCGTCTACTTAAGTTGAATTCACATTGGTCAGTAAAACACTAATCCCTGCTTCCATCTAGAGGTGCTCTAGGCCTGCGCTTGGAAGTCAAGACAGCCGTGGTGTTAACTTACCAGTCCCCCAACCCCCACCCTACCCCACCCCCCATTGTAGCCAGATGGCTGTCACACAGGCGGTTCCTTGCCCAGACCATGCTGATTTCCCATCATTCTTTCGTTAATGAGGTCGTTAGCAATGCAACGGACAATTAAATTATCTCAATCTGGCATTTTCCTCATTTGTTTACTGTATAGTGTACTGTACAGTGTATAATAACAATCTTCAGTTTCACTGCTTCTGTTGAGATTCTTTTCTTTCTTATGATTCATGATACTGTGCAGCAGGGAATTAAACCATCACTGACAGACGCCCACCACTAAAGCCATTTTCAGACAGTCAAGTAGTATAAACAGAGCTCGTGACAGAGTTCATGTTGGTACATTCTCCTTTGTGATAGTGGGAGATCAGCGTCTCCAGCTGACAAACTTTGTTTTAGTACATCATCACCCTGTATGGAAACAACACAGCCCGGAGCTGCTGCTGCTGCTGCTGCACAGAGGAAGTTTTGTTAGCTGTTAAAACGTGTGGAGAGGGTGACTCCAGCCAGTTAGTCGAGCACTCACCTTCATGTGAGACGCTGCCGAACACTGACACCTCTGACAGTTAATTATGGGAGTCACAGATCACGCAGACGTGTCAGCTCGGCTACGATTGACGCGCCGCATGTTTACATCTCTGTTGTAATGTTGTTTTCTAGTTATTTTCTCAGCAGCAGTGCATCCGTTATTTAGCTCCAGAAGTGCCTCGGGGTTTGCCATAATGATCGTAAAAGCAGTACAGATTCGGGGAATGAAATGTTAAAAAGGACTTGTGGGTATAATTGGTGAACCTGCCATCACAGTAACTTTGGAAATGTTTTCGGTCAGGCTGTTGAAACACACAGACTGCCTGTTAGCTACACTGTCACACTCTATATGTATGTCTCTGCATGGCTCCATTATTTTCTGCAAACTCTTCTACACATACAAAGTTATTTTGACAATAAGTGAAAACCAAACCTGATATATTGTTAGACAGTCAGACGGAAAGGAAGCAAACATATGAGTTTTGACACACAGTATTATTTGGAAAGAGCCTCACTGGAATGATTTCCATTAGTAGGCCAGGTGGTTGGTGTCAGTAACGGGGAGGTAAAGGAAGTGGCAGCCAGACACCACGCATTTATCTAAAAATGCCTGATTTTTGACTTAACCAAACTGGGTGTTGAGAAAAAAAAGTTTATCTGGCTTTTCTATTTCCCAGCTTGTCTCAGTGATATTAATGCAAGGTGAGATATATGCCTGGTCAGTAATAAAATCTGCTTACACAGAATCTGATGGGTTACATTAAAAACCCACCCTTTGATTAAAAGATTTTTCATCTGAAGATAGATTTTCACCTGAAGCAATCCGGTTTAACGAGAGGCCCAAAAGAGACAGGAGCTTCTGAGGCAGCAGTTTATCCCCCATACAGGCGAGCGCACAGATGACAGCTAGCCCTCACTGCTGTTTCCCAATGTTTTTATGGAATGAAACCAACAAATCTGGCTTCTAGCTACTGTCCAATATTGAGCTTCAAATCATCACTAACGGAGATATCGCCGAACTTTGCTGGTTGAATCAGGCTGCCGGTTGCAGCACAAAGGAGCATCAAACTGTAAATGGATCTTGTGGCTAACCCCAGCCCTGGGCTAGGACCACATGTCTGGCAGCTAGCGCGTGATACATTCCACGGCTCACCTTTTATGTCCACTCCTAATTGAACCGGGTCGGATCATTTTACTGCAAGATATTAGGCATCATTTCAGCTGTGAGTTCAAAGCAGCTGCTGTAAGTTGTGAAGGCAGCAAACAATGTGTTGTCGTTTACAATTAACAACTCCAGATCCTTCTTTTCGCCCTGTTGCCAAACAGAGTCTTACATCAGGCCAGGCTTTAACACATTTTGCAAATCCTTTTTAGATTACATGAGCTAATTCAGGGAAATGATGAAATAGCCACCAAAACAAATTGGTGAAAAATCTTGAAATTATAGTAGCTTGTTTGTGTGCATATTTGCATGTCTTTGTGTATCAGACTGGAGACCTGTCAAGAAAGTACTCTGCTTCTTGCCCGGCGCATGCTGGGATACACTTTAGCCCCACTCGACCCTGAATAGGATAAGTCTGACATTTGTCTAGTGGTTGATGGCATTAAAAGTCCTGTATCACTGATGCAAGTTTCATTCTGTGTCCAATTCTCACTTTGGGAATAAATACTTTTCACCAATAACTACATTCAAAAACTCAGAAGTTGGTGGAGACTACACCAGAGTTAAATATAGTGAATATTGGTGGCCAGACACACGGCTCCAACTGAATGCTAATGTCACTGGTTGTGTAAAAGATTTGCAAGCACGTTCACCATAAAAACTTTATATAGTGAAAATCTTGTATTCTTTTTTTGTTGTGTATTTTCAACTTACTCTTGTGTCCCAAAGAGGTAAAAAAAAATCTATTATATAAAGTCACAGGACTCATTTGTCACCAGATGTTGATGCCATTGTGCATTATTGGAAATTGTAGTCCAATAACGTACTAGTAAGGACACAGTCTTATAGCTTTCTTATTCTGGGATGTGTTGTTGATTTTAGTTTACTGATTTGTCTATAGACGGACCAGTTACACAAGCTTGTAGATTTCTGAGCTGCTGTAACTGACTAACTAAGAATTGTACTGTAATGTCAACTACAATTCTTGTAACCCTGGTGACAGTGTAAAATCAAACACACAGTGCAGTCCACTCTGTAGAAATGCTGATTTAAAAGAAGTAATCTGATACTTTCCACTAAAATAGCCAAACTCTCCATAATGTAGGATTCATGAAACAGATTTATGATTTATGATTGCTGTGTGGACGATGTGGGAGGACAGCATTTACCTTTATTGAGTGAGATTAGATGTATTTTAATGTGTTTTCTATATTGCCTCTAGCTTGTCAAGAGCGATCCAAAATTCCACTGTAAGCCATTGGGTTATTTGGTAAAGGCCTATCAATTTCATCTTCAAACAGCTCCTAAATGCTTGTGCATGGCAAAGCAATGAGAACTTAAGACACATAGTCCTCAGAAAATATGCGGTTACTCTGTGTTGAAAATTAAGTCTGAAGACTGTCCAAGGTGTAAAATTACCTTGTGAGGCTTTCATGCTCTTTTAAAAAGCTTCTTTTTTTTCCAAAATCTGACATTATTTTGGGAAATGGTTATTTCTTTTCTGCAGAAATGTACATTATCTCTTTGAATAAAAATTTTGGTCTGAAGTAATGAAAAATCAAAATCAACAAAAGTTCTAAGAGCTGAAAATAATTAAATAGAAAACTGTATTTATTTGTCATTGTCACTCCCACCTCTGCACTGTTGTGTTTATTGTCCTGTCAGAAATGTCAACCTGCTACAATTACCTTTAAAGCCCAGATTCACTTTGCCACACTCCCCCCGGGAACAGAATAAAGGTCTAATGCTCGAGGCAGCTGTACAGAATAAGTGGGAATATTTGCAAAACCCTTTCTCTAAAGAAAATACTTTACAAAAATGATCAATTCTGACTAGCAATGAATCTTAACGTGAATCTGGGATTAGCCTTTGATGCAATGTGAAATCAGTGCTAAACCATTCATAACCTCTGTCTCCTCTTCTTCTACAGAGACGTCAGAGTGCTTTATATGCAGGGATGTTGAACTTCAAGCCAGTGACCCACTGAGGAATTTCTGTGACTGCAAGAATTTACTTGCCCATCACGTGTGTCTGTCCACATGGATCCAGAGGGTAAGAAAGACTTTCCATGTAGGGAACCTTGATATTTAGAATTTCAGTCTGGCTATTTTTCCTCATCAGCCATTTGTCAGAATGTGAAGGGGGAAAATGTCTGTGTTGGATTTCTAACAGTGAATAAATGTGTTTGCCATGTTAACATTCCTTATTGAGACAAAACATTGCTGTTTGCTTCAAGATAATGAGCTACCTTTCAAATAGCAATACCAATTAGTTTTAATGAGGGTTGCTGACAATGATAACACGTCATCGTTATACAGTTGAAACACAGAGGCTGAAACAGTGAGAAGAGCCTCATAATGGACTGGCAGAAATCCAGGAAGCTATCATGCACCCGACACCTGTCACCTACCGCAAAATGGCTCATTAACATCTGTAGCACTCCTTGAACCAGTAGCTGTATTGATACAGCGGCCACTGATGTGGTGTTTTTGCACTGCACCTCCCAAAAGATCATTTTACACTCTTCTCAGTTAATGAAATGTAAGTTTCTGTAGGTGGCATACATTTCTCTTCTTGTTCAGTCACGGTGCTTATTGCTGCTCATGCTAATTACTCTTCCTCCATTAATTCCCAGCCAACTGCTGCTGCTGCTGCCAGAATTGTAAAAATATATAATTGCCTCTGTATAAGTATTTTCCCAGATGTAAAAAGTAAAAGCTAAAAAAGTAAGTGAAGAGGTGTGTTAATGTGGAAATGTTAAATGTAACTGCAGATTTTTACACCTCAGCTGCAATTCTTCACATAAGTAATAAACCTCCTCTCTCTGCAAATGAGTTTTTATGTCACACAACATGGAAATCCAGTTTAGGAGCTTGTTCGTTTGCATGGACAGATGACATACTGTTCATTTATACATAATGTAATTACTGTCCAACTACCTTAAAGAGCATCATAATAATCATATTACGATGCTACTAGCAGTGGTTGAAAGCACTGTGCATTGTAGCATACAGTATTCTATAAGTTAAAGCTGCACTTATATTTTTTCTTTATGTGAACAATGGATCAAATGACTACGTCTAATATGAAAAGGGTTGTACAAAGTTATGAACCCACAGAGACTTATCACCTAACTCTGCAGTTCCCCTCGGCTCCACTGAGCTGTTTAGCCTCTTTTAGCATCTTGTAGCTCATTGTTTTGGTTTTACGCCCTGCAACTTTAAAGTTTTAGTTCACCACTCTTATCAACCCTGTTTCAATAGCAGTAGACAACCGTTATCAGCAAAAAAGCTTGCATAAACCCACACAGTGGATCATTTAACAGTGAAGAGACAGATATTTTTTTCAGGAGACCAAAACAGAGCTAAAATGAGAGTGAATGTCGTACTTACATTTGTCAGGTTACCAGAAACAACACTTAAAATGAATGCTAATATTGTTGTGGTCTGCTGGAATGCGAAAATAGGCATTAGTTTCCTAACACATTCGCCGTATCAACTTTACAAAGGCAGAATAGGTCAAACATTGTAAGCTTGTTGTGGAGTTTTGCCCTCGAGTTTAAAACAAAAAACAGATCGATGCAGCTTTAAGTATGTGGTTTAGCTGCTAATATAAATTAAAGAGCCAGCTCAAGGGAAGTCCACAAATTCCACTAGTCTATTTTACTAGTCATGGGGAGGCCTACTCAGCCTGTGAAAACAGTGCCAAAGAGCAGCTAAACTGAAAATGCACTTTTGGACTGTACAGTATCTGTACCTATGGATTATAGGAATGCCTGCTTCCATATGAGGTACACACAGAGTGCAACTGTAATTAATAACATCTAGATCTAATTCTGTATCACAATATACTGTACATGAGAGCTGAATTAAGTATTGTCGCATACAATCGTCGTATATTAATTAAGGATTAAATGTGTGTCTGTGGTTGAATCGTGTGCTGTTGTGCCGTCCACTCCTGTGAGCTTTGGGTCTCTTCGCTTTGGGTCTCTTCGGATGCTCCACAAGTGGTAGACAACATGCTACAGCAGACCTCTCATCTGCACCACCCACCTGTCAGAGTGAAGAGCCACTTCCATTAAGTGTGTGTCTTCCCACTATACAATTATATACAGACACACAAGCTCAGGCTCATGAAGCAGGCACGCGCACACACAAACACAGAACCCGACTCTCTGGCTGAGAGTGCGTGCTGATGCTACAAGACTACTTTAGTTTTTTTGTGTGTGAGAGAAGCAGGCAGAGAGAAAGAGAGAGGGAGAGAGAGAGCGTGCGACCTTTTAGAGTGCTCAGGGTAGGGAGCCCCTTTCCCTTTTACAGAACAGAAATCAGCAATTGACCTGTCACTTTTGCTCTGATAGCCATCTCTGGAAAGCAGGTCATGCACATATGTCTAAAGTGCCTCTTAACCGCATTTTATGAAGCCAGAAAATGTAATCCAATAATGATTTGACTTGCAAGAGAGAGAGAGAGAGCCGGCCAGCTGGGAGTGATAGCATGCACCGTTACCACTCCTAAAAGCAGCTTGAACAAAAAAAAGGGCGAATTCCACGTCCTTATTTAATTTCACCCACAACAGTATCACACAGATGTTGTCACTAAACAGCGGGCAGGCTGAATTCAAACACAACAAAACGGCGCTGGCATTCATTTCCACAACTGTTGATGCATACTTCAGCATGTTTGCAGCAGAGGACTATCTGAATGATTATCATCTGCACTGAGGCAAACCATACGCTATCTTTTTTTAGGTTGCCTCATTTGTGCCCCCCCACCCCCCCACCCCCACTTCCCAGGTTCCCAAAGACAAATAGCATGGCACAAAACTAATTAGTAACCAGGAACTAGTTAGGAGATGCCCTTTGAAAAACATGTCCTGAGGCAGGATTTAAATATAGGGACAGAGTCAGTGACTGAGTGTGCCTGGGAGATCCCGGCCTCCAGGCGCGGCAGCACTTTGACCCCTGACCCTCATTATAGGGAGTGCATTCCTAGAGGGGTGAAACCCCTCGCAGCACAAAGTACAAGGGCATGGGAGGACTATATGGCTTGTACCGCACCAGCCGAGTGTGGCCTGGTGTGTCTCACTGCCCAACCCAACGACGGCTTGAGAAAATACAGAGCAAGGACGCTGGCTTTTGGAAAGTAATGGAATACACTCGCTATCCCGGCAGATAAATATGTTTTTCATTTTTATACATCTGGTTTCACTCTATTGAAGATAATGGGAATGGTATTCTGCAAAAAATTGCACTTCAGAATTTGTAATCCCATCCATCTGAAATAAAATACATAGTAGTCAGGAGGGAAAAAAACAAGTGAGGAGAGGGGTTTCTAAAATGCTAACAACTTGCTAGCTAAATATAGCATGGATTCAGTGGGGAGTGAAGCATTGACCAAAGTGTGAACAGATGAAAAACATAATGGAAAGATGGGTTCACATGCTGACATGTATTAGATATGTTTTTCATGTGTGTGAGATAAGTGTGCTTATGTGTGTGTTTATGTCAGCAAGCATGCCCTTGACTGTGAGTGTGCATGTCTACATTTCCCATTAATTGCGAGTGGTGTGAATAGTGAGTTAACCCACCCACCCTCTCTCTTGCTCTGTCTCTCTCTCATGGGTTGATAATTCTCATCACTGCAAACAGACTTGGTTTACATTCATTAGCCCAACACTCACAGCAATCAGGCCACAGTGCCAGGGGCAACGGTCCTCTTTATAAAATCACATTGCCTAATAGCAATGTTCTATAATTATATGCCATTAACATCTATCAAAGTGTGCTCCTACATGCCATGCATATTAGCAGTGGATTTGGCAGTTTGTGTTTGTGCAAATGCTTTTCTTGTTATTAGCTTCTTCAGATAGTTAGCACCAGCTTGAAGATTATTGCCAACATGTTATTTTTGTTTCACGTGTGGTTCTGTCATGTGAAGTGGTACATGAAGTGTGTGCATTCAAACAACATCTAGTGATTGTTAATTACTATACCTATGCTGG